>BPTQ01000008.1:24336870-24367795 GCA_019973895.1 Chrysanthemum seticuspe
GCGTGTTGCTAACTACCTTCTGAGATTTTGGTGCCTATCTCGTCGTTCGTATTTTGAGCGAGGTTGTCACACGCAACTTTACGATTTGGTTGTTGGGGTTACACTATGGCTCGTATCATTTTTCTTGGTGAAGGTATCACTCGTGGGACAGAAGTTACAGTAGTAACGAACTGGGCGCTCACTGTGGTTGAAGGTCGACGTTGGCATCGTTTTGTGCAGTTCTCAACATAGAGGTTTGTTGACTGTGAGTAGTTGTGCTTCCTAAGCAGGAGCAGTCTGTGTTGATGGTGAGTAGTTGTGCTTCCTAAGCAGGAGCAGTCTGTGTTGATCATTGTTGTTGCTTGTTAGTCGGTATCTGTTTTGAGTTTTATGCTTGCTGCTCTATCCGTGGTTTTAGAGTCTTCCATCAATCGTTGTGCGAAATTTGTGAACTGACTCTTTTTGCTGATTACATGATCATGGAGTTGATGTGCGTTGGTTTTATACGTATTTTATGGGTTTTCTTATTGGTGTTCTGTTTTGCATCTCAACATACACCTTTGGAGCGAGTTCTGAGCTTGCTGCTCTATCCGTGGTTTTAGAGTCCCCCACCAACTATTGTGTGAAACTTGTGGGCAGTACTTCAGATTGAGGACCATGATATTGTATATTTGGACGACGCTGGAAGTTTGGACTACTATGGTGATTTGAAGATTCAAGTATTTTTACTTGAAGTGCATGTAGTTTTATTCTTTTTATCATTGTAGTCTGATGTTTAGTTATAAGTGTGGTATGTCACACTTATATTGTCAGTTATAGGAATGATGTGCATTCCTATAGAAGAGTCTGTAAGTGTCCCAAGGGACTGAGATGAGGGATTCACCCTCATCCTTTGTACTTCAATGTTTTTTGGCGTAATATACTTTACCGGGGTGAATTAACCCTTTTACCCAAAAAAAAGATGTATCTTTGGTAGAAAAACATATGTTACTGGTTAGGGGTTTTCATTCCTCAAAGGGTCTAGTGAATGAAGAGATTTTTGAGGATAATGTGGTCAATGCACCTGTTAAGAAGAACAAAGGAAAATTGTTGTTGTTAGAGTGGTATAATGATCAAATGGCACCAATATATCATGAAATGGCACCAACGCAAGCTTCAACAACTAATGTTTGTCCATTGGTTGAAAGTATTGTTAATGTTGATAATGTAGGATTCCTGCATTGTGAAAATGAGCCACCATCCTCAACCTATGGATTCAGTTACTTAATTTTGATGGAAGACAGTGATAGTGACCCTATGCCTGGTTTTATGCATTCGAAGCGTAAACAAGTTCAGACATATTTTGATGACGACTTGTTCTAGCAAGATAGTGCAGTGAATTTGGATCGGGATATATGCTTTGATGATAGGCTAGAAGATATAGCAGAAATGACTAAAGAGTACTTATATCCAGGAAATGGGGGTGTGATTTTTTGAAATATTGTCCAAGAGGTTGATGAGGAAGTTGTGGAAAGAGAAGAACATGATTTGAAGACGCCCTTGCCCAGAAGAAAGAACCAGAACCAGGAGGGGGTAGTAGTGATTTTGAACATGATGCCCCAACACCTGAACCTGATGTTGACATGTGTGGTTTCTCATTTCATCTGGATACAAACATTGAAGACAATAGAAGAGAAGCTGCTTCCAAAATTCCTCCGAAAGAGTCTGTTGAAGGGGTACTTGCACCTTCCGTTAAAATAGATGACCTTGATAGTGCTGATGAAGCTGATGCTGAACATGGTGCTGGTCTAAGAAGGAAAAGTTTGAAGGTAATGATAAGGTCTTATAAGGGTAAGTCTAAAATAAAAGAAGGTGAATTTAGGGTGGGAGAAGAGTTTGTTACAAGAAAAAAAGCGACTGAAAATGTGAAGATGCATGCCTTGTTGGCCAGGAGAGCTATCTCGGCTCTAATATCTGATAAGTATAGGGTCAGAGCTAAGTGCTACGGCACTGTGGTTTGAGCAAGTTCCTTCAATCCAACATATGGTAAAGAAGGGTATATGCCATCCACCTCAAAGACACGGGGCCAATCTGAGAAAACCAACAAGCATAAGGACATTAAATGCAAGGGTGTTAGTCCTAAAGGATATAAAATCAAGAATCATATTGTCCATGAGACCTACTCGTCTCAAAGTGGGAAAATGAGAAATGTTGGTCAGTTAAAACATCGACTGATATTCATAAATATATCCAAACAAGAGATTTTACTGGTGTTACATCTAGGTTTCTGTCAACTTATGTCATCGAGATTCTTAATAGAAATCCCCAAATCTCAATCAAAGCAGTACAACTTGAATTAACATAGAGGTTACAAATAAACGTAACATTCGATAAAGCTTTAAGGGCAAAGGAAATTGCCGAGGAGAATATAACAGGTGATCACAAACAACAGTATACCCAACAGAGATTATGCTATCGAGCTCAGAGGAAAAAACCCAGGCACAATAGTAAAGATCCAAGTGGAAACCAACAAAGATCTGACTCTTAATTCAAGGGTATTCAAAAGAATTTATGTGTGTATTAGTGAACTTAAATCCGGGTACAGGGCTACAAGAAGAGAGACATTGGGATTGGATGGTGTTAATACAAATAAGCCGTAAAAACGTTTATTTATATTTTACGATCTTCTAATTTTTTGTCGATAACAAACGTAAAATCATTTTAACGAAACAAATAAAATACGTAAAACACACTTACATTTTCATATAAAACACTAAACAAGTAATAGTGCTTTTATGATTTAGTAATGCATATGTACAACAACTAGTGGTTACATATTGGGTAGATATATACATACTTAGTATGTATTATAATGAGTAATAGAATGGGTAGAAGTTTATGTATTTAACCCCTTGACTTAATACATTGAATGTAGTTAGGAAAAACCGAAAGTCCATGACCCATACCCATGGAGCATAATCCAAACCCATAACCCATTGCATGACATCATGCATAAGTCATAATGGGTATTATCCATGACCCATGGAGCTAACCCATAACCCATTGACTAGATGCATTAAATCTTGTAGATACATTGTATCTACTTGGATACCCATGGTCCAAAGTCTAGGACCCATGATCCATGACCCATGACCCATAACCCATAGATAAAGAGGATGTTGGGAATTTTAGAAGTTCCTATTGATGAAGTTCTACTGACAGGTTCCTACTGAAGCTATAGATGGTTTCTACTGATGACATGGTTCCTGCTGATATTGTATTCCTACGGATATAGTTATTCAGTATTAGTTTGTTAGGATTTACATGAGCTATTTTAGGTAGTAATATGCATTTATTTTATATTTATTGTCTATTTAGGGTTCCTGGTGTATAAAAAGGAACATATGGCTATTGTATTGCAGGACTCTTGAACAAACACTTCAGAAAAGCATCTTTAAGAGAGAGTAATAGAGATCCATAGAGGATCATTGTTTTATCAGAAAAAACTTGTTGGTAACGTTGATTGTGTTCTTATTATTCCGCTGTGCATATTCAATCATTGTTATTATATACCCTAGTTGAGTTTGGATCTTTGGGTTTCAACAATTGGTATTAGAGCCTCGTGGCTCTCGATCTAGGGTTTATACAAGGTTGTTTACTATCGATGTGAAGCATTTCTGAAGAATAAAGAGCAGATCGATTTTTAAAAGAGTTTCGTGGTTGCTGTCGTATTAACAAAAATTCTATTTGGCAACAAAAGAGACAAAAGGTCATCGTATTAATTTAATTGTTTTCTATCTAATTGGTCATACTTGATACCTCGTACTATATTAATTGTGTTTGTAGTCAATTAATTGGCCGGCCATAATATTCAAGGGGATTTGGTATGATGCGTCTTGAATATTGATCTGATTTGTCGAATATGGTTTAGATATTATATTCAAGAATTGTATTGATTATTTTAATTCTCATTCAACATTAATTATATTAATATAAAGAATGATGGTTGGAGAATTCATTCTTTTGGTCGAATGAGAATTAGTTCTTTGTCAAATGTTGCGGCGTTTGTACTGATTCACACGTGGGTCCACATGACCAAGAGGTAACAACAATTATAGGTGGTGCTTTGATGTTACTGGTCGGTGGTAATTAATTGTTGATTGTTGGTTGAAGACGAGTTGGTCACGTGGGTTTGTCTTGCTGTTCCTACTGATTACATCAAGTGTTCCCACTGATATTGTTGAATTGGTGTGACTGGTCCACATTATTTTCTGATTGGTCGACAAGGGGTCATACGCACATGGTACATCATCTGTTTGGTAAAACGAAGAGTATCTGGTCCCCACTTGTTTGTTTTAGCACCTACTATTATTCTGATTGGTCCACTCGAGTTTGTTTTTGCTGGTCGACATATTTTTGAGACTGCTGCTATCACATAACTTTACTGCTGCATTTAGCTCTTTACAAACCTTTCAACCAAACTTCTCTCCACACTTTTATAATGGCAGCATTTGATAATAAAAGGGATGATGTTATGTTTCCTTATTTGATGAATGATGAGTACGAGGTCTGGGCTAAAAGATGAAACACTGGATCATGAATAATGATATGAATATCTGGAAGGTGATCCAAAATGGAAACAACCTGAAAAGGACTGGAAGAGATCACGATGGAAAAATCATTATTCTTCCTCCAACGACTGCAGATGAACACATTGATGTACAAAGAGAGACAAAGGCCATAACTACCTTGCTTAAATCTATTCATGCTGATCATGTAGCAGATTTTCGTTATATGGAATGCACTCAAAGCAAGGTTTGGTGGAAAGGCTAAATTCAAGGAGATGAGCAAAGAAGCTTATACTATAGGTGATGCTGAAGAATTTGCAATAATGGGCATCTCTCAGGTACATAATTGTGTCCTTGATTATGATGTAAAATATTATGCCCTTAAGGAGTCTTATGATGATTTGAAACCTAAATATAATGAATGTTATCTAGAGGTTCAGTCTTACAAAAATTCTTTAAAACCCTTAGAAAAACAAAAAAATTGGTTTCAAAAGAATCAGCTTGCTTATGAAGAAAAGATAAGAGTGTTAGAAAGAGATCTAACTAATGCTAAAAATGAGTTAAAATATTCTGAGAAAGAAAGAGTTAAAGTAGAGCTAGAAAAACAAGAAGCGCAAGATAAGTTGGATAATGAAGTAGCTAGGCATCAAGAATGGTTAATGTCTGGTGACAAGTTAGCTGGTTATATCTATGCTAGTCAAGCTCCTAATTCTGGGATAGGTTTGGGTTTTAAGAAGTATGTTGGCCTAGAAGCTAAAAATGATATGCGTAAATCTACACCAGCAGGATTAGCTAATTATGTAAAAGAAGGAAAATTACATGCTGTACCTAGACCTATTAGAGGAGAACATATGCCCACTGACCTTTCTATCACTGTAGACTTTGATGGATCACACCATCTTTATGGAAAAAAGTCAAGAGACTTGCCAGACCCTGATTCTAAATCTACTGACTTTGTCTCTTGTTCTGACAGTGACAAGTCCTCTGACCAAGGGTCTACTACATATACCAGTTGTGATTCAAGTGAAAAGTCTGACTCACCTAGGCACACACCCAAGACCACACCCAAGTCCAAAGTAGCTGATGATGAGCCCAAAACTAAGACAGTTACTTATTCTGTTAAACACAATTTTGCTTCTAGTTCTGTTTCTGATAAGTTTGTGTGTATCAAACAAAGTTGTGTTAAGAATGAGTCTTTTAAGAAGAAATCTTGTTTTGTGTGTGGTAGTAAACTCCATCTTATTAACGACTGTGATTATTATGAGAAAAGGATGGGTGTTTCCTATGGCCAACAGACCTTTAGACCCACATGGACTAATGTTGCTAGTATTCCTCCATTTGTTCCCAAAGCTGCACATGTGAGAGCAGGTAAACCAGCTCCTACTGGTAAGCCAAAGGTGTATGCATCTGTTTCTGCTGATAAGCTTAATAGGCCTTTTCCAGTTCCCTCTGGTGAAGGATATTCTTCACCTGTTACTACTGGTTGGTGGACCAGTAATGCTAGACTTATGCCCTATAGACCTACAAGTTCTTATTTTCAGTCATATACACCTTATGTATCTCATATGAATATGGCACATGGTGGAATAAGTGTGGCTACTGCTGTTAAGCACTCAACAGGCTATTCTTGGAAAACTCAAAGGAAAGGTTCATTCTGAGTACCCAAGAACAATAGTCTTTGTCAGGTGCATTGATTGAGGGGAGGCATAAGCCTAAGGGGAGGCTTATTGTTGTATTTTTTTTGTATTCTAACCATTTTTGCAGCTGTTGGATCCTCATAAGCCTTACGGGAGGCTTAGTGTTTCTGCTGACACTACATATTTCTTTGGTTTCTGCTGCTGCATGATGGTATATTTTACATGTTTTGTAGATTTTTATTCTTTCTTTATTTTATATTTATTATTAAAAAAAAATCTAACTTGTCTTTGTTCAGTTTCTACTCTTTCTTGTATGCAGGTTTTGGTGTTGGTTAATTACCACATAACTAATGGTTTTCATCTCACCATGTCTTTCTGACACAAGAGTTGACTAGCCCACAAGATTATGGCTTGTGGATAAAGGCTGCGGAAATCCGTAAATGGTAATCAGCTCACCATGATGATGACGGCTTTCCATCAAAGAGTTGGCTAGTCCAAAAGCAAACGGTTTTTGGTAAAGACATCTCAATTCTGTTGATAGCTGTAATGGTTTGCTTAAAACCATAGGGTACTCAACTTACCCATGCTTCATTGCTGAGAGTTGAAATGGTCATCAATTCACCATGGTTGCTGCCCTATTGGGTAACCAAAGGATTGGCTAGTCCTGAGCAAACGGCTACAGGTAAAGACATGTCAAAACCGTTTATGGCTGTGATGATTTGCCTAAAATCATTAGGGTTATCCAACACACCAATGATTCACGTTCTAAGTGTTGGACTGGTAACTGGTTCACCAGGGTGATGTCATGATTCCACCAAAGGACTAGCTAGCCCAAGAGTGAGTAGCTACTTGGTAAAGGCTTATCAAATCTACTCATGATGCTGCTGATTCTGTTGCTGCTCAAAGATAGGAGTTGCTGTGGAATATTGTTCTTCAGATATGGTTTCTAGTTGCTGCCGATATATATAGTCTTGGTTGCTGCTGGTTACTTTATTTTGCTGCAGAAGTTCAAGTATCAATCCTCATGCTTTGGAAGTTACACATCTAACTATAAACTTGAAGTTAACCAGGTCAACTTCAAGTTTAGGGGAGGATTGTTGGGAATTTTAGAAGTTCCTACTGATGAAGTTCTACTGACAGGTTCCTACTGAAGCTATAGATGGTTTCTACTGATGACATGGTTCCTGCTGATATTGTATTCCTACGGATATAGCTATTCATTATTAGTTTGTTAGGATTTTCAAGAGCTATTTTAGGTAGTAATATGCATTTATTTTATATTTATTGTCTATTTAGAGTTCCTGGTGTATAAAAAGGAACAGATGGCTTTTGTATTGCAGGACTCTTGAACAAACACTTCAGAAAAACATCTTTAAGAGAGAGTAATAGAGATCCATAGAGGATCATTGTTTTATGAGAAAAACCTTGTTGGTAACGTTGATTGTGTTCTTATTATTCTGCTGTGCATATTCAATCATTGTTATTATATACCCTAGTTGAGTTCGGATCTTTGGGTTTCAACAGAGGAGCATCCCACGGTTCCCCCAGTTTACACTGGACGGATCCCTCAAGTAAGGGATCCGTGGGATCCGTGGAACAGTAGCATATTTTGTCTATATATAGTGAGCCATTTCTTCATTGTAACTTACCCCTTTCACACACATTTCCTCCTAGTATTGTAAACTCTCTAACCTCAGATCCAAGGGATCTTTCTATGTAGTTTTGTATTTGCGTGATTCTCTAGGTTCCTCTTAAAGGCGAGATCACCACCTCTTGAAGTCGAGAAAGCTCAAGTCCATGGGTTGCCAAGCTTCGTCATCATCAAGACTACTGATGTTATCTCGTTGATATTTTTTTCTTCTCTCATTAGAGGTGTTGTGTTGAAGACATAGGTGAAAGATGTCTAAAGGATCAAGTCAAAGGCATTAGTGTAAGGTGTCGAAGATCCGTGTCAAAGGCATTAGTGAAATGTGCCGGAAAGTCCGTGTTGAAGGCATTAGTGAAGGGTGCCTAGAAGTCTAGACAAAGGCATTAGTGAAAGGTGCCTAGGGTGTACATTCGATATGGTGTGTCGATGTACAAGATAGATTTGTATTAGGCCAAAGGATATTGATATCCTTGTTGATGTTGTCATAGGGAGTAGATCTCCTTTGGATAGATGTTGTGTAGTGTTGGGTAGTAGTTCCTCCTTTGTAATGGAACTCGGTATCTAGCCTTGTACCGGATAAAGTGTAGGCGACGTTGTGATAGGTTTGGTTCTACCTCGTGGAAGAAACCGGTGTCTAGCGTTGTACCGGATAAATAGTAGGCGATGTTGTGAAGGCCTCTCCGCCACAAGGAGTTTGTGTTGTGTAGTGATTAGAAACTCTCGAGTAGGTGACTCGGGGAGTGGAGTAGGGCAAGGAAGGTGTCCTTGTAGCCGAACCACTATAAATATTCGCGTTATGGTTTTGTGCTTCTTACTCTTTATCTTAGTTTTGATTAAATGCTTATTTATCAACATCCAACACACACATTTAAATAGATTGACATAAGTCGATCTAAGTAGTTTAAAACCAAGTTTTAATCGGTAAAACTATTCAACCCCCCCCCCCCCCTTCTAGTTTTCCATAATTGGTACCAAAGCTTCGTTACCAAGTTTTTAGAGTATATTGTACTTTAAAAACTTGACACGATCCGTGTATAATTGAAAACTACAAAGAAGGTCTTTTACAAAAATAAACACCATGTCTTAAAAACACGTTTGTAGGATGTTGATTAGATGACAACTTTATATTTTTTATCTCTTATTTTATCTTACTAAATTGCACTAACCTTTCTTGTCATTTTGCTTAGTTAAAGCTCATTTTTATCAAGCCATAGGAATTCCTTGGTAACAAGAATACCTTTCCTAAGAAGGTATCTTAATTATCATCTAGATCACGAAGGAACTGGAGTTGTCTATTGACATTTTTCTTGTCAAAACAAAAAGAAACTCATAATTACATTAGAGGTATGACTTTCTAACTTATTTCTAAATTACATTAGCTTAGAATAAGTATGTTTGCATAGGACCTATATGATTACTTTTTCACATACTCATGCATTACTCGTAGCTTCGTTAGGAAACTTTTCTTGCATACGTATTACTCTTCCGTCTATAGTCTAGATTTATAAACATGTGTTTTTACTTTTCCTAATCCAAAAATCAAATATTTCTAATAATAAAACAAAACAAAAATCTCAAAAATTCATCCTTCCCCATAAATCTCCCTCCGCTCGTCAACTCCACCAAAACCTCATTTTTGAAATCTTCCACTTTCAAAAATTACATCTCATTCAAATTCCATCTTCCCTCTCATCTCATCTCATCTCAAATCAAAACCAAGGAAGAAGTTCATCATCATGGTTTATATCACCTTCGTGATCATCGTCTTAACACTCATCGCTCTCGTGTATCCCATGATCAAGTTTTCTCATGGAGACATGTACTTTGTATTAATACAAATAAACCGTAAAAATGTTTATTAATATTTTGCTATCTCTTTGTGTTTTGTTGATAACAAATATAATCTTATCATAAGTAAAATTATAAGGATACATGTTATTTTTGTAAAGCATTTACATATAGTCATTTAATACAAATTGTTGTAATAAATCATTTGTTGTAATAGTTTATTAGCATGGGTAAAAATCACAACCCATGGATCATATCCATAACCCATGGTATTGACCCATACCCATTTGACTAGATGCATTGCATCTATTAGATACATGGATCATACGATTTCACACAACATCGAATCTAAAGTTTTTTAAAACTAACTTAAAATCGGCAAAACTATTCAACCCCCCTTCTAGTTTTCCACAATTGGTATCAGAGCTAAGTTTATAAAAGTTTTAAAGTAAACCGTATTTTAAAAACTTTTCGATCACTATGGGTTCTGAAAACTACAAGGAAGGGCAATCTATGCAACGACCACCACTACTTGAAACTAATGGTTTTATATATTGGAAAAATAGATTCGAAACGTATGTGAAGTCAAAAGATATTGATCTTTGGTACATCATTGTTGAAGGCGATTTTGAAGCTACAACAAAAGATGATAAAGGAAATTTAGTTAACATACCTCATGATAAACTCTCCGATGAAATTAAGAAAAAGCTTTCCAAAAATAGTGAAGCTAAAATGGTTTTGTATAATGCTTTACCCAAAAAGGAATTCGAAAGAATCTCCATGCTCAAAACCTCTAAAGAAATTTGGAATTCTTTAGTTGTAACTCATCAAGGTAATCAAGAAGTGAAAAATAATAAAATATATCTATATGTTCAACAATATGAACAATTTTCAATATCGGATGAGGAAACTATAGATCATTCTTTTGCTAACTTTAATACTATAATTACATCTTTACAAGCGCTTGATGAATCTTTTTCTAGCCGTAACCATGTTAGGAGATATCTAAGGGCACTTCCATCCAAGTGGAGATCTAAGGTGACGGAAATCGAAGAGTCAAAAGATTTGACAATCCTCACCCTTGAAGAACTCATAGGCAACTTAAAGGTCTATGAGCTTGTCCTTGCTAAGGATTCCGAAGCCTCAAAAGTGAAAGAGAAGCACAAATCTCTTGACCTCAAAGCCAAGAAGGCCTCATGTGATGAAGAGAACTCATCTTCGGATAGTGATGACGAGGATGCCATGGCGGTAAGGGACTTCAAAAAGTTCTTTAGAAGGAAGGGAAGATACGTCAAACAACCGTATGACGACAAGAAAGGATTCCGGAAAAGCAAAGAGGACGAGAAGCCAAGGGATGATCGTGCTTGCTTTAAATGTGGGGACCCAAACCACTTTATTAGTAAGTGTCCCAAACGCGATGATCAAAAGGCATTCGTGAGCGGCTCGTGGGGAATGAGCGAGGAGGAGGACGAAGAAATTTGTGTCATGGCAAATGACGAGGTATGTCACGAATACTATAGTAGCTCATCATTAGATTATGACTCATTGCATAATGAATACGATAAAATTTACAAAATTAGTTTAAGAGTAATAAAAAAAACAAGTTTTTGAAAAATCAAAACCAACGTTTAGAAAAGGAAGTCATAGAGTTAAAGGCAAAATTAAAACGTATAGAAAAGGCAAAAATAGCAAGTGGTGAATGTGAACTTTGCGTTCAACTTCAAACACTAGTCGATCATCTAGATTCTAAGATTGCTAGAATGAACACTAATACTTTAGATATGATATTAGATAATGTTAAAATAGGAAACAACCAAAAGGGTCTAGGTTTTCAAGAAACTAATGCATCAACTAGCGAAAACAAAGAAGCACAATTCATTAAGGCACTAGAAAAACAAGCCACTGTTGTGATGGATCCCACAGATCCCACAAAAAGGGAACTGGCTAGTGTACCGCCAGGGATCCGTGGGTCTGCTGAAGCAAACAGTGGTAATAACATAGCTTCTTCTTCTAGAACTGATTTTATTATTGTTAATAAGAAGAAACCAACTCATATTACCACTAGACAACCACCCCCAAAATATAATCCAATTTTTGCAAGAAACAAAGCTTCATCATTTCCAAAACCAAACACATCTAGGAGACCTAATAATGTTTACCCGAGAAGTAACCATCAAATGGGATGGAACCCAAATATGCAAAATGGCTTTCCATTTCAAAACTTTGCACTATGGAATGCATATTCACCTTATCCATACATGTCTAACATGAATGGAATGTTCAACACTAATGGACCCATGAACAAATGGGGACCAAACTTTTGAGTTAATTGTTTTCGTAGGTGTGCTTAAAGGTCGACCTAGATTCGGATGAATGGGTCAAGGATAGCGGGTGCACGAGGCACATGACCGGAAATAAAGATCTATTCTCCGCATATGAATCCTTCAATGGAGGAAATGTGGTATTTGGAAATAACAAAAGCAAAATCATCGGTAAAGGTACGATTTCTAACAAATCTCTAACCATTAACGATGTATGTCACGTAGAAAACCTAAACTTTAATCTCTTAAGTATAGGACAAATATGTGATAAAAAGTGCAATGTACTTTTTACCTGAAACCGGTAGTAAGATATTAAAAAATGGCATAACCATAGAAAGAGGAATTAGGAAACATGGAGTCTATGTCATTAAAATTGGTATGAACCTAAAGACAAACTTTGTCTTACCTCTATGGATGATACTTCGACCCTATGGCATCGAAGATTGGGTCATGCCAATATGCGACTTCTTCAATCGCTATCATCCAAAGATTTAGTAAGAGATCTACCTAAGTTAAAATTTGAACATCACTTTTGTGATGCTTGTAATGTAGGAAAACAAGTCCATTCTAGTCACAAAGCTAAAAACATGGTGTCTACAACTAAGTGTCTAGAATTACTACACATGGATTTATTTGGTCCATCCGCTATCCAAAGCTATGGAGGCAACTACTACACTTTGGTCATTGTGGATGATTACTCTAGGTACACATGGACTAAATTTTTACTGAACCAATACTAAAACGTTTAATTACTTTGAAATATTGAGCAAGAAAATCCAAAGACAACTAGGAAGTCCTATAGTTTCTATTAGAATGGATCATGGTACGGAACTCGATAATGAAGTGCAATTTTGAGCCTTTTGTGACGCCAATGGTATTACTCACAACTTCTCGGCTCCTCACACTCCACAATCGAATGGATTAGCTGAAAGAAAGAATAGAACCATACAAGAAATGAGTCGCACCATGCTAAATGAGCAATCCATACCTCAAAATTTTTGGTGCAATGCCGTTGATACTTCAACGTACATACTTAATCGAGTCTTAATTAGACCAATTTTAGGTAAAACTCCATACGAGTTACTTCGAGGTAAAAAGCCTACGTTAGATCACTTTAGAGTCTTTGGTAGCAATTGTTTTCTACTTAACACTAAAGATTACCTTACAAAATTTGATCCTGAATCAACTGAAGGTATCTTTCTAGGTTACTCTCCTAATAGAAAAGCTTACGTCATATTAAATAAAGAAACCATGAAGGTTGAAGAGTCATTAAACGTTAAATTTGATGAAAGTCCACCCCAACCTTCTCCACCTCTTGTCGTTGACGAGATTGTCGAAAGTGAAGCTATTGTAATAAAGAAAAAGATAAATGAAGAAGAAGAACCTTTAAATAATGAAATCATAAATATTAAAGAGTCCAAAGATCACCCCGTAGATAAGGTCATAGGAAAGATAAACGAAAGAACCTTAAGGTCTCAAGTCCAAAACCAAAGTAGCTTATTTTGTTTTGTCTCAACCATAGAATCAAAGAATACATAAGAAACCATAAACGATGAAAGTTGGGCAATAGCTACGGAAGAAGAATTAAACCAACTTGTTTCTAACAATGTTTGGACACTCGTCCATCCACCTAGAAATCAAACCATATTAGGAACCAAATGGGTTTATAAAAACAAGTTAGATGCAAATGGTGTAGTGTCTTGAAACAAAGCTATACTCGTTGCCAAAGGGTATGTACCTTCATGGGATGTTGTTTAAACATCATGGTTCTCATGGAAACAAACGGCATTAGCAATATCAACAACCGAAGCCGAATATGTCTCAGCCGGCAAAGCATGCCAACAAGCACTATGGATGAAACAAGTGTTAGTTGACTACGACATTCATCTAAGTGACATATCCATTCTATGTGACAACAAAGGTGCCATCGATCTAAGCAAGAATTCGATATTACATTCTCGCACAAAGCATATAGAGATTCGTCATCACTTCTTAAGAGACAATGTTCAAAAGGGGAACATCTCTATTGAGAAGGTAGCGTCCGAAGACAACATAGCTGACGTCCTCACCAAACCGTTGAAGCGAGAACAATTCAACCTACTTCGTCTTGGTCTTGGTCTCATGGAACAATCGTCGTAATTTAATTCTTAACTCTACAAGGTATGTAAACACAAGCCTTCTTCTTTCTGAGTCTAAGATCTCTATTTTACGCACAACAGACAAGCAATACGGGAATTTTCAAAACCCAAGATAAGTTTTTCCACTTATAACTCATAGTTATCTCTTATTTTTCTTTCAAAATAAGTACAAGTTGCAAACACATAATTACATACACATCTTCTTTTTAAAGAATAAACGCTTTTTCGCACATAGAAACCTCTTTTCAAAATGTTTTTCAAAATGATACCTCTTCCCGTATCAATTTCACAAAAGCAATTTCTCACGTCTAGGGCAAATCACTTTTTCATTATTAATACAAAGTAAAAACCCGTTTTCATTGCATCTCATGTCTTTTGAATGCTAAAGAGGACACATAACTAATATGTATTTTCGGGTACATTCATTTAAGCAACAATGAATTAGGAGCACTCGGGTTATCTCACATAATAGTATGCTTTTTCACTTCTAGTTTATTTTTCTTTTCTTTTTAGGAGTCGAGATAACCGCAACTCTAAATAGTTTGCATATAGGCACAACCTAGGCACAAATGTTTCCGAAAAGGAAAATTTTGAGCTGCCTGAATCACCAGTACCACGGATCCCAGCCTTAATGCTGGACGGAATCCCTCAAGGGAAGGATCCGTGGGATCCGTGAGACAGAAGCTAGTTTTATCTTCTATTTTTCTCACTTTATTTTGGAGTATGTGATTTAATGCTTGTTTTCTCATGATCACATGCCTTAAATTCATATCTAATCATTAGATTTTAATCCACATTTTGGGTCAAGCATTCATTGCAATGCATAATTTTTTTTCTATAAGTAGGATTCCCAACATTGCTTGCTATTCATCTCATCAACAAACACCACCATGTCTTCCAAAAGATCTTCCACCTTAGATGAATCACCTAATGCAAACAATCCCTTTCAAGAAATCCAAACTTTTGTCCTCCCGCCTTCCAAAATACCACAATCAAAATCTAGGATATCCACACGGATTAGCATCCGGCCTTGTTACTTAGCAAAACCATCATCGAATGGCTCATCACCAACCACTAACTCACCACAAGATGCTTCCATTATAGCACCTCCTTCATCACCAACAAGTACACCAACTTCATCACCCATCAACTCACCACCTAAAGTCACTCTTTTGGAACTCCTTAAGACTTCAACAAGATCTCAACAACCAAAACAAAAAGAAATAGCCTTTTTGACACCTCCCACTTCTCCAAACACAATTTTCAAAGACCTTAAAACCTCACCACCCTTAAGCTCCCATTGAG
Source organism: Chrysanthemum seticuspe (assembly GCA_019973895.1). Taxonomy (NCBI): domain Eukaryota; kingdom Viridiplantae; phylum Streptophyta; class Magnoliopsida; order Asterales; family Asteraceae; genus Chrysanthemum; species Chrysanthemum seticuspe. The sequence continues at coordinate 24,352,234 of BPTQ01000008.1, forward strand.
CCACAAGAACATCTGGGTTCTTCTCCACCACCCCTTCCAAACATTCTGGACTTTGATCCGTATTTTTCTATTTTTCCACCACATCTTCCGCATCTCACAAATCAAAACAACCCGGAAAACTTCCGCACTCATTACCCACATCACTTGCATTGTGAACATTGCCAATCCACTAGGGATATTGCAATAGAAGTTAGGGAAGAAATGAGATTCATACTCAACCTCATTCTTGATCGCATCCATATCATTACTCATCAAAACCTCCATCCATAACCTTATGCAAGCATGGAAGGAATCATTATTACTATTTTCTATTTTTAGTATTTTTTTTTAGTCATTTTTAAGAACAAGTCTTGTTCTTAATTTTACATGCTTGTACGTGGCATAAATACCACTACATTTTGTTGTTTTCTTACAAGGTCTTGTTTACATACATTGGCTCCCAATCTTGATTCTCGTCAATCACAAGATTACTTATGCATGTTACTACTAACCTTTTCTTTTTAGGATATTTTTTTATTTTCTTCACTTGACTGCCCCAAACTAGGGGGAGCTACCGTCAAGGGGGAGTAAGCGATACGTGGACTATTTTTCCACATTTTATTTCTTCGATGGGTTAACTTTTTGTTTCGACAAAAAGGGGGAGAAGAAGTAAAACTTAGGGCTCTCAAAACATACATCTAATCTTAAGTTTTACTCATCATAACATTATGTTTTGTCATCAAAAAAAGAGGGAGATTGTTAATACAAATAAACCATAAAAACGTTTAATAATATTTTGCGATCTCTTTGTGTTTTGTTGATAACAAATATAATGTTATCATAAGTAAAATTATAAGGATACATGTTATTTTTGTAAAGCATTTACATATAGTCATTTAATACAAATTGTTGTAATAAATCATTTGTTGTAATAGTTTATTATGATGGGTAAAAATCACAACCCATGGATCATATCCATAACCCATGGTATTGACCCATACCCATTTGACTAGATGCATTGCATCTATTAGATACATTATATCTAATGAAATACCCATGGACCAACCCATAACCCATGACCCATGAACCATGACCCGTAACCAAAAAACCCATGGGCAAAGAGGAGCGTCCCACAGATCCCTAGGTTTACACTAGACAGATCCCATAAGGGAGGGATCCATGGGATCCGGGGAACAGTGGCAAGTTTTACCTATAAATAGAGAGCCATTTCTTCATTTCTCTTTACCCCTCTTCTTACTAACTCTCTCATATACTCTCATTCTCTTCTAACAAAAGATCACTTGATCTAAAGAGTTGTTCTTCTTTCTTTCTTTAGTGATTCTCATATAGGTCCTTCTCTATGGCGAGATCACGAGCATTCTACAAGTCATCCAAGCAAGGGGTCCTTGATTGATTTGTTCCTCCAAAAGATTTCTGTAGCAAAGATCTTGTACTTGATATTTCACATAGTTGTTGCGTAATAGTCGTGTTGGTTTGGTCCTCCGTGTTACGGACTCGGTATTTAGCTTTGTACCGGAAAAAGGTGTAAGCAACATTGTGTAGGCTTCTCCGCCAAGTTGAAGGAGTTTGTTGACATAGTGCTTGAACTCTCGAGTAGGTAACTCGGGGAGTGGAGTAGGGCAAGGAAGGTGTCCTTGTAGCCAAACCACTATAAATCGGTTGTGTCATTTCTTTCCCTTGCTTTACTATATTTGCATTCATTATTCTTAGATCTATACTTTATCTTCATACATACGATTTCATACAACATCGAATCTAAAGTTTTTTTGAAACTAACTTAAAATCGGCAAAACTATTCAACTCCCCCTTCTAGTTTTCCACACTTTGTGTTGTTAATCTACATTTGTATCATATATCCGATCCTTTGTATCGCTCTTAGCGTTGAAATGAAATATTACTAGTGTCTTAGTTTTAGTTGCAAATAATGTTTCTAAACTTTCAACTTTTTGCGAGTTATGTGTTTGCCGCGTCATTTTAGTTGCAAATTTAGTTTTTTGACTAACGCTCGTTAGGAATTCTCATTAGTTAGTCCTCATGTGCGTTGCACGTGAGGGTATTTTAGTCTTTTCACTTTTCCCGCCATCAAATCCACCTGACAGGCCCCACTAACATACATAACTTTGTTTTGAGGGACATTTTTTGCAACAAGGTTTTATTTCTCTCATTATTACCACTTAAAACACATACACACCTATAACATCGAAATCTTGCTTCCAACTTCTATATTGTCGAAATCACCTCAATTAACAGTAGATCCAACTTCTATATTGTCAAAATCACCTCAATTGCTAATATTTACTGTACGATTTTTTTTTTTTTTTATTATTTTTTTTTTTTTTAGTTTTGTTTCGAATGATCATGCAATGTATATCTGGTAAGTAAAGCATGTTACCTTGATTAATGATAATGTTGTGGATGTATTTTTATTTTGGGGTTTTTTGTTTCGTTGATTTATGTTCTCAGAATCATACCCAAAACTCTCGAAGGATCTTGGTTTATCACATAAGTTAGGTGGCGTTAGGTTAAAGGTTTAGAGAGAGAAAGTGGGAGAGAGTGGGAACCCTAGAGAGACAAAGAAAAATGTATTATGAAAGCTCCAACCCTTTGCCTTGGAGGGCAAAGGGTATTTATAGGGTACAAGCTTAGACGCCTCTATTAGGCTGTGGATCAGGCATACAGTGGGTAAAGACCCGTCCGTCCTCCACGATGTTACAAAGTATTCTAAATACTAACACTGAATTACTACAACTACGACTTTTGAACGAGTATACATACTTGAGGTGATCGACACTTTAAGTACTGGATTTACTAAATCCTAACAATCTCCCCCTAAGGGAGGTCACCTCAACTTACAATGATTACAAACTGATATAACATTTCGTTGTTCTTGGTTTCTTTGATTAAGCACTTTTGTTCTTTAGCTCGTAGCCTTTGAATCATCATGTTCTGCATGTTTTGAGATATCGAGTGGAGGTCTTAAGCTGATCCACGTGATGTTAGAGTATTTGAACCAACATTGAGATTATCAGCAACTGTAAATCTCTGACTCTTCCTTTGTGGTGTTGATAGTATGTGATGTTGTGACATTTGGACCGACATGCTCACATTCTGGATCATGATATCATCTTATCAGAGTAGCGGAAGCTTTAGCTGAATCATGATATTGGCAGCAGCGTAGCAGAAGCATGGAGTGAAAATATCAGAGTCATTGATGCACTAATCATGATTTCTTTTGAGATGAATGTGTTAAGTGAGCCTGTGGCCATGGATTGACCGCTTCATACTGATCAGCTGCAAACGTAGGACGTACCTGCATACAACAGTTAGCATTAAATCGCACGAAAGTAGTCTTTGAACACTTTCGTTGAATTGAGGTACACGGCCCACGGTTCCCCGTTGATCAGTACAAGTACTGCCTGTGATCAGGTATAATTTTCGAAGAATTTCCTTGACAGGGTTTCGCAGCTGCTCTAGCTGTTCTCAAACCGGAACGTCTCAAAGAAGACAACACGGAGTGAGTGAACCAGCGAATAGAGATTCACTGATTGATGAAAAGATATTTGAAAAACAATCGTGTATTGCTCAATAGAAATTGTTTTTGCAATACAACGAAGGTTTTAATGAAAATCAATTATCAATTATAAACACCTTTTGATTTGAAATATTCGTACACGGTCGAAGTGCTAAAGAAAAGAGTTTTTAAGCACAAAGATCGGTTTTTATTCAAAGGTATCCGTTAATCCATAACCTGAACCAGGATTGATTCAAAAGATTGAATCGCCCCATTGTTTCTGTTCAGTTGTCACATGGTTGATCTATAGAATAGATCTCACATGCCACCTACCAGGAGCTTGTTAGATGTTGACTCCAGAAGGCTTTCCATCTTCATTGTGAATATGTATGCATATCACTCGGATGTTCTGGCAATACCACAAGGATAATGCGTAGGACTCAAGATATAATCTCTTTCCACATTGTGTGAAACAGAGATTCTTCATTGAAAGTGTCCTAAGGAGATTTATAGATGATCCCGTGGCTCTAGACTCAATTTGTGCATATTTGGATCCTGTATTGGAGACTAGGGAGAGGCCTTCTTCAATATCAACAATCTCTAAGAGAAGGTCGATAGATAATGTCGGTTCCCCGTGAGAATGAAACAAGCCCTTTTAAGAGGAACTTGAGTAGCTTGGGAAGTTTAGTGCAGTGCGTCACTGGGTCCATGACGTCTTGTCTTCAATACCGGCGTTACCTTAGTAACCACCAGTAGCATATGTATTGAACCCGGTTACTGCCCTAAGGTTGAATTATTGGAGGGCTATTTCTTTTCACCCTTTTTCACATTTCATTTCTTTTTCATTCTTCGACCCCTTCAGTGCTTACCGAGACTTCATAACTAGAACCTTGTTGGGTTTATTCCAGTACTAGCTCTGTCTCAGTCCGCATTCTTCCCATTTCTCATTTTTCTCATTTTTTTTCAATATACCTAAAGACTCTACACTATCTAGTGGATTGTCCCTGGGTAGATCCCTCCGGTTCTGACGGATCATGGGAACACATACCTAACCTTATCATCCTTATATCACCATACATAAAGTAAAGTTGGTAGGTCTATTTGGTATTGTTCATCTGCCATTGGAACCAATTGAAAACCATTTGAAAATCAATCCAGATACTTGTGATATATTATCGAAGCATTTTGTACCTAAATTGTTTTTGATATTTTTAGAACAAGAGCTCCCCCTCAACATGTGCTTCATATATTTGAAATCAGTTTTGCACATGGAGGCAAGAGAGATAATTAACTTCTTTGATAACCAATTTCTAAAAGATATCAACATCACTTCCCTGATCAAAACAAGTAGATAAATCATATAAGGGAAGGATAAGGTTTTCATAAACATGCTCCCCCTCAATATGTGCCTTGAGGTATTGAAGGAGTTTTGCACATACAAGAGGGAACCTGTACATTGAGATAAATGATCACGTTTCAAATCATTGTGGTTTAAGATAGATGCTCCCCCTCAACATGTGCATGGAAAGTTTGAAATCATTTGGCACATGTCGGAAGGAGAGCTTGTACATCCTTATAAAACCATTTACCGAATTATCAGATTAAATCCAATTTAAATCACAAATTCTCCCCCGATCACAATTATCAAATTATTTGAGATTTGTGATCTCTGTGGATTTAAATTGATTTTGAAAGCTTTTAAGGAGAATTGTGACTTGATTATGAAAACGTTTTCACTGATAAGGATAGGATTTAGAGACTTTAAACTCCATTGATTAAACATGCATGATTATCTTTTGAAAACAATTGTATGACAAATAACCTTTTGATTTGATTGAAATCATTCTCCCCCTCAATCAATGACATAAGTTGTTGATTGAGTGATAGATATTTTGACAAACTTTTAAGTTCAGATGATTTCCAAAACTAGAGTCCGAGTTATTTTTCAATCCAACTAGTTTTCATTAGATATTAAGATAAATGTTTATAGAATCAGAGCATGAGATTTGAAAAACATGATAAAGCATGGCTCTGTTCTTTCTTTGAAGAGCGGGTTACTGTCTGAAATGACAATAAACCAACATTTTTCTCCATCTCGTTTTTTTTTTTTTTTTTTTTTTTTTTTTTAAAATTCGAACTTCATCTAGAGACCCGTGCCATTCTTTGAGTGACAATTCAAAGTCCGTAGATGTTATCGAACTGACAAGAAAAACATGATAAATAACCAATATTTTTGAAGATTTTCAAGTTTTTCTGATTTTTATATATTTTGAAAAGTTTTATATTTTTCTATTTTTGTTTTGTTGGTTTTGTATTTTTGTATTTGGTTTTTGAAAAGGTATATACGAAGAATAGATATAGTCGAACACCTTTACTCCTCGACGTCTTCCTGAAGACGTTTGAGCGTTTCTGGTTGAATGCTCTTAAAGCCTAGTCGTGGAAGAATAAACTCAAAGCGTTCTCGAGAAAGAGCTTTTGTGAAGATGTCTGCTAGTTGATATTCAGTCCTTACGAAGTATAGTTCAACCACGCCATTTTCAACTTGTTCCCTGATGAAGTGATGTCGAATGTCGATGTGCTTTGTTCTAGAGTGTTGAACATTGTTGCAGTAGAGAGCAATGGCACTTTTGTTATCACAGTACATAGGAACTTTGTTGAATATAAAGCCATAGTCAGATAATTGGGATCTCATCCATAAGATTTGATCACAACAAGATGACATGGCTATGTATTCAGCCTCTGTAGAGGATATGGAAGTGCTCATTTGTTTCTTCGAAGACCAGCTTACAAGCTTGTCACCTAAAAATTGAGCACCTGACGTACTTCGACGTGTATCTTGACATCCTGCATGGTCAGCATCTGCATAGGACGTTAGAGACATACTGGAATCCTTCGGATACCAAAGTCCCATGTTAATGGTTCCTTGGAGATACCGAAAGACCCGTTTAACCGCTTCAAGGTGCTTTTTGGTAGGCTTAGCCTGGTATCTAGCACACATGCATACAGCGAACAAAATGTCTGGTCTGCTGGCTGTGAGGTACATCTGGGATCCAATCATACTACGATATTTCGTTTGATCTACTATGATCCCTGAGTAGTCCTCATCCAGTTTTGTACGCTCCACCATAGGAGTGTCAACAGGGTCACTTGAGGTAAATCCAAATTTCTTTAAGATTTCATTAGCGTATTTAGATTGATTTATAAAAATGCCTCTGGGACTTTGTGAAATTTGTAATCCCAAGAAAAATGACATTTGTCCCATCATAGACATTTGAAATTTGGAGCCCATCTCCATAGAAAAACGATTAGATTCATTAGGGTCAGTCGAGGCAAAAATAATATCATCAACGTAAATTTGAACGTGAATTAAATGTTTGCCTGACTTTCTGGTGAACAATGTTGGATCAACTGCTCCTTTGTTGAATCCGGTGGATAGAAGAAACTTTGATAGTGTATCATACCATGCCCTTGGAGCTTGCTTCAAACCGTAAAGGGCCTTTTTCAAGCGATAGACATGAGTAGGATGCTCTGGATTCACAAAACCTTCTGGTTGGCTGACGTATACGACTTCTTTAAGATCTCCGTTGAGAAAAGTCGTATTTACATCCATCTGATAGACAATCATATTCTTACTTGCAGCATTAGCCAGGAAGATTACTCCCCTTTACCCAAAAAACATTAGCCAGGAAGATTCTGATTGCTTCGATGCGTGCAACAGGAGCAAAAGATTCCTCAAAGTCGATACCTTCTTCTTGACGATAACCTTTAGCAACTAACCGTGCCTTATTTTTCAAAACATCATCGTGCTCATCAAGCTTCACTTTGAAGATCCACTTGAGAGCAATGATCATTGCACAATCTGGAACTGGTACTAATTCCCATACATCTAGACGATCGAACTCATGAATTTCTTCTTGCATTGCATTAAACCAGCTGTCCTCAGACATTGCAGTTTTAACATCTTTTGGTTCGATCTTGGAGAGTACTGAGTTGAAGAAGTACCATAAGAGTAGCTAATTGTTTTCGAGTTGATACAGAACGAGAAGGATTTCCAATGATGTTATCCAATGGATGGTCATGTGTCCATTTTCTAATATGTTCGTGTGGTTGTTGTTGAAGGAATGATGTAGCAGAGTTTATATCCCCTGATGAAGATGGTTCAGGTGTTGGTTCAGGAGCAAAGATGTTTTCAAATGGAGCATCTTCGGGAGTAGCAAAGGGATTAACTTCATCATTGATGCCAGAAACAGTTCCATGATGTACATTCGAGGATTGATGATTTGTTGATGAGACTGAGTGATCAGCAGCAGGCGCTTCTTGACTTAACGATATTGAGACTGTAGGATTGACTTCATTCTCAGTGTTATGAGCAGCCTCTGTTGTGGGAATTGACAGTTCAATAGCACTTGGCTCATAGAGTTCATCAAACATAGGATCAAACAATTTCTTTAAATCATTCAGATGGAGGCACATATGGAGTTGCTGGAGAAGAATTTGGTACAAGGGATGAACCAATGGGACTGTTTTGAAGTGCGGGTCCTGAACTGGATTGTCCAGGAGCCATTTGACCGGTCAGCTCATCGAACGTAACATGAATTGTTTCCATGATATTTCGGGTTCTCTTGTTGTAGATTCTGTAACCCTTCTTGTTTGGTGCATAACCAACACAAACTCCAATATATGCCTTTGCTCTTAATTTTCCTAAGTCTTGACCGTCATTCGTTGGATAGCTCAAGGCACCAAACACACGAAGGTAGGAGAGATCAGGTTTTCGTTTATGAACTAGTTCATATGGAGTTTTTCCATGAGAGGTGTGTATAAGGGAACGATTTTGGGTGTAGCAAGCAGTGGCAATGGCTTCAGCCCATAGAAACATTGGAACCTTTGAATAAATTAGCATTGTTCTTGCGGCTTCCACAAGAGTTCGATTTCGTCTTTCAACTACACCGTTCTGTTGAGGAGTTCGTGGAACACTTCTTTGATGACTGATTCCAATACTTTCATAAAATTGACTTAAGTCTTTGTTAACGAACTCGGTGCCATTGTCAGTTCGAATAATTCTAACTGTGTTGTTAAGACGAACCTGAAGTTGCTTGATAAGTTTGATGATGACAGCTGGAGTTTCATCCTTAGTCCTCAAAAACTTTACCCAAGTAAATCTAGAATAGTCATCGACAACGACTAAAATATATTTCTTCCCATTAATCTTTTGCACTCTCATTGGTCTGCACAGATCCATATGAAGGGTATGAAGAACTTCCATTACTGAGTTTGTGGGTTTTGGTTTGTGAGCATATTTCGTGCTTTTTCCCAATTGGCAAGCTGAACAAAGGTGATCTTTTTCATATTTTAATCTGGGTAAGCCTCTGACAAGATCCTTTCTGGCAAGGTTATTAATGGTGCCGAAGTTCAAGTGATTGAGACGACGATGCCATAACCATGACTTTGTTTTTGAAGCCTTTGACAACAAGCAGATTGGAGAGGACTTCATCATGTCTTCGATAGAGATGGTGTATAGGTTTGAACCACGAATTCCTCTTAACAATTCCACACCATCAAGTTCTCTAACGAAACAAGTATGTTTTCTAAAAGCCACTTCAAGATCGGAATCATCAGAATTGACCAACAGAGAACAAGTTATGACCAAGACCTTCCATATAGTATACTCGGGAAATTACACTATCTCCAACCACATAATCTCCATAACCCATAATAGCTCCAAAATGGTCGTTTCTGAATCTAACTGTCCCGATGAATTTGCTCACGAAGTTCATGAGCCGCGACCGGTCTCCAGTCATATGCTTGGAACAGCCTGAGTCCAGGTACCACATAACGATTTGAACGATCTGCAGTTGAACACAGACAAGAATGGATAACTGGATAATTGGGATCCCCATGCAAGAATGGGTTCCATTTGGTTAGTAACAGTGATTGGGACACCCACATCAGAAGTATGAGCAATGGAATCATTAGGAATAGATGCAGTGCTGGTGTCTGTATTTGACCTATTCAAAGTATGTTCACTTCTTAAGGGAATAGTTCTACCAGTAGGCATCCATTTTCTAGTGGGCATTGTCTGATTAACCTTATGGCCAACAGGTATCCATTGATAACCTATCTTACTAAAAGTTCTTCCTGTGGGCTTCCACTGTTTTCTAACTTTCTTTAGCCTTTGCCTTTTTGCCTTCTTAGCATGATATTTTGCTTTAACAATGTTAACTAGAGATTTGACAGTTTTAGACAAAACATTCACACCACATTCATGATTAGTAACAGAATTCAAGCAGACATCATTACATGGTTTGCAAATAGTATCAGAATTCGAATTAATTACAGTACGCCTATGGCAAATACTAGAATCAACACGATTCGTTTTATTCGGCTTAAACTTAAAGTTCCTAGGTTGGTCTTCTACTCTCTTCCAATGCACATTCTTAGCTTGCGAGGTCCTATCATTCCTTGTATTGTCTTGAGACTTTGACCTGCTCGCTTTAATGTCACTGATTACTCCTGTAGAGGGAATGGGAACATTAGTTGGTTTTGCTACTTTTTGCATTTCCTGATTAGATGTGTTGGGTTCTGAACTACTTGAAGGCATACTAGAGTTCACATTCGTGGTATTGGTCATTGAATGAGTTTTATGCTTGGCACTAGGCATAGAACAGGGTATCATGGGATTGACTTGCTCACCTAATAACCAACCAAACAGGCCCTGCTTTCTCTCTCTAGGTGGCGAAAAAAAAAGAAAAAACCCTAACCTATTCCTATCGCATGCAAAACTGCTCTAATCTTTTGTTTTATTCAGCGAATTGATTCTGTAGTGAGTTATCATCTACTAAATTATATTTTCTGATTTTAACAATCGTCCTTAGGGTTTTTTGGATCTATCAACTGTTAGGGTTTTTGGTTTCTTTTGATCGCATATTGGTTTTTTTGCCGACCTTCTACTCAGATCGCAGCACTATATTATTATTGTTAGGTCAGTTGTTTCAATCCTTTATTACTAAAGGGTTGGTTATAATCGATCGATTTCCTGGTGGTGCGCTTTTTGCTGGTTTGGTTATATTATTATCGATTGGTCCATAACCCTATCCCTTGGGTTTGTGTCTGCCGTGAGGTTGGTTAATTTGTGTGCTGATTTTGCTTTGGGGTTAGAGAGAGAATGAATAAAGGTTTTCTCAACGATTCGAATAGGGCTTCAAGGATGCATGATGGCAGTTCAATGTTGAGTGACTTGGCAAGACGGATTAAAAATATTGATGGTAAGATATTGGGCAAAGATGGTAAACCTATGATGCCGTATCGTTGTGTAAAAAACAAAGTACCATCTATTGGTCAACTTGATGATGCTGCTGTTGTCATGGAAAAAAAGGATAGCGAGGCTCATAACAATGTGGATACAGCAGGTAGTGTCGACAAGATGGATGGTTGTGAGGTGGTGTGTTTGAGAACCACGTCTGATGTGAATGATATTAGCCATATTGCTGCTGGTACAACGGGTTTGGTTGATATTTCCTTGGCTGATGTCGTTCTACCACAGGAAGAAGTAGAAATTATTTCTTCACGTTTTGATAATTCACTTTATGGCTATTTTGCTGGACAAAGACCTGCGTTTCATGTGGTACAAAATTTGTTAGTAATGTTTGGAAGAAATACGGGCTTATGCATGTCATGATACATCAAGGGTTCTTTATGTTTCAATTTTCCACTAGGGATGGTATGGAAAACGTTCTGAATCAGGGTCCTTGGCGAATTAGGTCAATCCCTTTAATACTCCATGTTTGGAATCCTAATTCAGATTTGATTAAAGAGGATATTAAGAAGGTCCCTGTGTGGGTTAAACTGTATAATGTGCCGGTGGTGGCATATTCGCTGGTTGGGCTAAAAATGATCACGGCTAAATTGGGACGAATTATTATGTTTGATGAACACACGAGTAATATGTGTCTTAAGTCGTGGGGCATGAATTCGTATGCGAGAGTTTTAGTTGAAATTTCAGCGGATAATGATTTTGTGGAATCGCTTGTTGTGGTTGTTCCTATACCAAAGACTAAAGAGCATCGGATGGTTAAAGTTGCTATTGAGTTTGAATACAAACCCCCCCGCTGCTCTGTGTGTAAACTTTTTGATCATGTGGATAAGGAATGCCATAAGAAGCTGAAGGAAGTTAATAGGAATATGAGTGTGGATGCTGGTCTTGGTAATAATAAGCGCTACTCAAAGGCTGGTACCAAGGTTAAGGTGTCTGGTAAGCCTAAACTTATTTATAGACCCGTTTCTAAGCCTAGTGCAAAGGACCAGGTTAGTACTTCCACACATAAGGATAATTCTATGAATACTCATATGGAGGAGATTAATTTGGCGTGTGATAAGCTGGTTGGGAGTGATACGCTGAATTCTACTCCTAAGATCACTAATGAGAAGAATCATAATGACCAATCTGGTACTCCTTTGGTGACTAACACGCTATCTCATGGCTGTAATGAGTATGGTTACTTTGGAGATGGCATTAATCTTGGTGAACTTAGGAGTACTATGGAGAAATTGTCTGAAGCGGATAAGGTTCTTGATATTGCTTCTAGCTCTTCTAATGTGGGGGATGTTCGAGATGGATCTGAGTTGCACATTCATAAGGAGATTTCTAACAGCCCCAGTACCGTTGCGTTGGAGGAAGGTTTTGAATATGTGAAACCTTAGGAGGTTTCTACTATTAATGCTAGCTTGGTTGAACCGCCTGTAAGTGTTCTTGATAAGGAGGTAGGAATGTCTATGCATAACTCCTCCTTTTATACGTCTCCTTCTACTAATAAAAGAACCAACCCGTTTTCTAAGGTTGGTGAGATTGTTGATTCGGATAGTGAGGATGAGGTTCTTAACACTTATGATGAGTCTGCTAATTTATTCGATATGCCTATGGGTACGTTCTCATCGACAGGTGGTGGAGGTGATCAGGAAGATTACTATGATTATGATGACTACATGGATCAACTATACGATCCTGCCGGGTAAATTCGGTGCTTTTCATGAAGATATCAAACTCCAAGGTCGTGCTAGGAAGTAGTTGATCTTTTCATAGTCTTGTTTTGTTTCTGTGGTAGTGGTCTAATTCTTATTATTAAGAAATGGTAGTGTCTTGTTATGTATGCTCTTTCGCCTATGTAACAGCCTGAGATATGGGATTTCACCCATATCCATTGTACTTAAACTTTTCTTTTGGTTATATATTTACCAGGGTGCAGGATTACTCCCCTTTACCCAAAAAAAAAAAAGACTTGCTCACCTAAGGTTTTGGGGCATATTGTAATTAAGCATTCTAGAAGTTCTTGAGATCGTTTGGCATATAAGCATGCATGGCCAATTGCATTATCAAGTGGTTTCTCTAACTTATCCTCTTCTACAATCTCACGGAGACATTCTAGGCTGTCTTTAAGGTATGAGAAATATGTTTGAATAGCAAGTTTGTTATTCCTAAGATGAGGAGGAACATATTTCACAGTCAAAGCATATTTATTACAGACATGCACCTTTGAAGCACCATTCTCCACATTTGTCATTGGCATTTTCCCTTTTACCTGACCCTTCAGATTCTCAATTTCCTTTTGCAAGGAGGTTATTTTTTCATTATTTTTGTTACGAGTGACTTTTATTGACTCAAATAACTCATTGAAATGACATTTAACCTTTTCATTTTCTTCAAGAAAACTCTCATTTTCCTTTTGTAAAGAATTAACCAAGTTTTGAAGATGAAAATTTTGAGAATTCCGAGAATCTAAAGAAGGAGGCATTTGGGAGCCAGTCACATTGGTCTTTTCACCCTTTAATTGAGAGATTTGGGCTTTCAATCTTTTGATCGTGTTATAATGAGCTCGAATTTGTTCATCACGTTTGCTAATTTCAAAAACTGCATCAAACTCAGGAACATCAGAGGATGTCCTGATATTTGAGGTTTTAACATTTTCTTTGAGATGTTGATATTTTAATTGCAAAGCAAGATGTTCAACTTCTAATTTAGAAAAATGTCTAACCAGGTTATCATGATCATCCTTTTCGATTTTCTCATGCAATTTTGAATTCGTTGTTTCAAGCTCAATTACACTGATCATGGGAAACTTTCAAAGCAACAGATAATTCATGAAATTGAGATGCACTAATAGAAGAATTTGTAGCAACGTAAAACACATCTTGAGCAACACATTGAGAAATCAAGTTTTCATTTAATATATGCAGATTCTTCCTTTCAATTTCATTATATTTAAGTTTCCTTTCATAATCATTGACCTCGACAATCATTGCATCAAATTCCTTTTCCATTTCTTTAATATCAGTGTTTATTCCAATTTTAAGACTCTCAAATTGACCTTTTAACTGTTTAAAGAAAGGCATGACCTCGGTTAAATAACATTATTTGGTTTGCTCAAAACCCCTTTCCCCCTCAGTTATCCCTGTAGGTGTGATTCTCTTTTTTGGGTAAAAGGGTTAATTCACCCCGGTAAAATGTATTACTCCAAAAAGCGTTGAGGTACAAAGGATGAAGGTGATTTCCCTCATCTCAGTCCCTTAGGACACTTACAGACTCGAATATAAGAATGACACACCATTCTTATAACTTATAATAAAATGAACCTACCAATAATGACAAAGTACATAAAAATTATACAATACTACTCAAGAAAAGTACTTGAGCCTTCTATATCACTATTGTAGTCCATTTTAACTTCCATGAAGAATCCATGTAAAACCATCCAAGCATTCTTCAACATAGCATTTGTTTGTAGTAACAAAGAAAACCACAAACAAAACCTTCTTGATACTGCAACATACCTTGGTTAAGCAAACCCAAACGATCAGACCTGAACCAATCAAGAACAAGTCACCACCAAGACCGAAACCCTAGAGTTTTTGAATAAGAACCCTAGAAACTTAACCTCCATAGCGATCAGCATCACGCCAAGGGTTTAATCAAACCCTAACGTCCATCAAAGACAAACATGACCGAAAGATGTAAAACCAATGCAAACAGGTCATTGAAACCATATTAGGGTTTTTGAACAAGATTGCCCTAAAACTTGACGTACATCTCTCATAAAACCCACTTACACAAAACTTGAATCTGGTGTAGAACTTGTAGTCTATGAACACATCCATAACATAGTTAACATGCATCATCAACAAACAGCTGATAAACAACATATAGGCTGATTAAGGTCCTGCTATTAGTGGCAATAGATCTAGGAACTAGGTGCATTGGTGTATTAGGAGGATACACAGTGGCTTTTGGCAATTTCCTAAGGGGAGGGTTAGAAACAACAAGATTCTCTGCTTTTTGCTTATCTAAATCCATTTTCCAGAATACTTGTTCAGGAGTTAGAAGTGTCTGAGTCTTAAACTTGTTTAAGGAGATCCAGTTTTCCTTAGTGTAATCATGAGGTCTGATCGTTATGTTATTCTTTTTACACTCAGGCTTTTCTAGCTTCTTGTTCATTTTCTCCCTAGTGACTTCATCTGATTTCTTATCTTCCTCAGTGCACTCAATGCAACTAGGTTTCTGCCTAGGCTTAAGGATTTCATTACCATCATAAAGTACCTTATGAGCAGCTCTAGCCTTTTTAATAACCTCTGGACTTGGTTCCTCAACAAGGGGAACACTATGCTTATCGCTTAAGACTCTATGCTTAGTGATCATGTGAGCAGTCTGAATGGTAACAAGGGGAACAACTCCTTGGTTCAGGTCTCCAATAATTTTTCCGATCTCGACGAGTATTCCATGAAATACTACCATTACTTTAGGAATTCGGATCCGTCTTTGGATCAACGTAACTCACGTGACTCCTTCTATTCTTTAGTCTACTTCAGTGATCCCTCTTTTACTTGTTCTTCGATCTTTTCGGACTCACATTTTTCTTATTGTATTGCTAGTCTGGAGTACTAATGTGATTCCTTTTGACCTAGAGGAATTTGTTCAAATTCTGAGTCTGTGAAGATTGAGGACTTGTTCATAAGACCTTTTACCTAAATCTATTCGTTTTTCGTCTCTTAGAACAACAAAGATTG
>BPTQ01000008.1:24373319-24388249 GCA_019973895.1 Chrysanthemum seticuspe
TTCATTAGGCAAAAGATTTCAACCCTTACACTGGACAAGTCTGTCACTTCTACTCCACTGAACAGGTCACATTCCCAACTTTAGAAAACGGATTACTTATCTTGGTAGCAGAAGAAGTCCCAGTCTCCGAAGGCTCAGACGCCTCACCAATATTACGAGAGTCCTTCCCCCGAGATCCATCCATACCTGCTTCCTTAGTAGTACCAGAAGACTTCCCAGTCTTCACCGTTTTAGTAGAATCAGCCACAATACTTGGGATGCCCGAGTCATCTTCCACCTTAAGAGTCCCAAAAGAGTTTGACGTAGTAATAGGTGTATCTTTAGCAATACCACTAGCAGCTGCCGGTGTCTTCATCTTAGCAACATATACCTGCTTCCTAGGTGCAAATCTAGGACCCTTACCCATATTAATACCACCAGTCATCTTCGTACCTTTAGGTTTGGCTTTCCGATTCTGCACCACCTTAAAACCATCATCAGGTTCATCCACATTAGAGGTGAGGGGAACATCAATATTCTCCTTAATACTCTTAGGACAACAAGCATTATCATGCCCAAACACTTTACATTCCACACAGTGTGGCGGCTTCCATTCATATTCCACCTTTATACTTGCCGTAGTAAAGCCACTATCCTCCTTATTAGGGATCGCCATAGTCACCACATGTTTAAGCTCGACATCAGATGATAATTCCACAAGAGCACGTGCAAAACTAATACGACCCCATGAATCAACACACATGGAACTAGTAAAAGCATCTAACATAATCGGCTTACCCACTTGAGTAGCAATTAAGCTCAACCCATCTTCCGAATATGCAAGTAATGGCACATTATGCAATTTAATCCAAACGGGAACTCTAGTTACCTCACTTTTAGACAATAGCACATCAGGAGTCCATTTAGTGAGAATGAGAGGAGAATTGCGAATAATCCAAGGGCCCCGTTGAAGAACATTCTCAACACCCTCTTTAGAAGCGAATTTAAAGAGGAAACACCATCATCATTCTTCATTAGTTTCTGAAAACCAAACTTACCCCACGTGTTGGAGACGTAGATCTTAACCAAAGGAAAAGCAACATTCTTGCCAACAAAGAAGCCAATAAGTGTATTTTCATACCGGTTGAATACACCCTCCATAGCAGCCTTTGGAAGCACCGTATCATGATTTTCAATATGTGTCTCATTCACCAAGGCACGAAAATTAACTTTCCTAGAGACTGGATAAGGGAAAAAGAGTACAACCCATTCCTGGCACTCCCTATGCGAACTAGATAAACATTGTAGAACTTCCATTAACACGTTGAACAATCCGCAATGATCACCGATCCAGGTAGCTTCCATGTATCCATAATCCTTCGAATCCGCATAGAGTTCTTCGTGAATCGAAACGAAAGGATCTTCAAACGAACAATAGACACAATATCATCAAACACCTGAGTATATGACTTCATTCCCTTCTTAAACAGCCTTGAATTACGTTCACGCCAGATAGAGTAGCAAGAGGCAGCAAGAATCAGACGGGATATAACACTAGAGGCAGATTGTCCCTCATACAATGGTATAAGGTACGAGATAATATCAGTCAGTCTAGGAGGGATATTATCCATGCCACAAAGAGAACAAACTCTCGTCCACACCTGTAAAGAAAAAGGATACTCAAAGAAAAGGTGAGCATGAGAATCAGGTTGGTTATCACAGAATAGACAACGAAGCAGGTTTAAGTCAGTGTCAGGACCGACATCCCATTGCCTCAATCTATCTTGTGTTTTAAGCTTGCAATTAACGACCAACCAAAGATTAAACCCATGTTTAGGGATACACTGAGGGAACCACACGACATGAAACCAAGGAACCAGGTTAGCAATACCACGGATAGAGTCCCAAACGTGAGAGATTGTAAACGGCTTAAGATCTCCATTAGGAACTCTCCAAACCAACGCGTCCGGAATACCATCAGTAAGAATTGGAGGAGTAATCAGCAATAAGTCCAGAATCCTATTAATCCAATCACTAGGCCACCTCCAATCACCATCAACAAGCAAATCACCAACTGAGTTGTTCAACGAAAATCCAGACCTAGAGATATCTCTAGCAGTAAGCAAACTCCTAAGGGGGCTCAAAGAACACCAATTATCAAACCAAATAAAAGCCCTCTTGCCATCACGGATATGGAACCAGAAAAAAGGCCTAATAGTGGGGCGTATAAGAAGAAGTTTTCTCCAGCCCCAACTCATGTCACCCGTACATGGAACATCCAAAAAACTCCTGCCTCGTAGCTTATAAGCATGAATCCATTTAACCCATAAAGATTCCTTATGAGTCAAAATACTATAAACATGCTTTGCCATAAGAGCGACATTAAATTCATGGAGACTACGAATGCCCAAACCACCCTCCTCTTTAGGCTTACAAATATCCTCCCAAGCCACCTTAGCCTTACCCCTTTTCATATCACCCTGACACCAAAAGAAACCACGCATGAGCTGTTCGATATCATGTATAACACGTGCAGGAAGAATAAATACAGATGCCCAGTATATATGCATGGAAGATAACACAGATATAATAAGTTGTAAACGACCCGCCATAGATAAAAATTTGTTCTTCCAATCAGATATTCTAGACTGAACCCTTTCAACAAGCACTTTGCAATCCCGATAAAGCAGCCGTGAGGAGATAAGGGGAACACCCAAGTACTTAACAGGGAGAGTACCTTCCTTAAACGACAAAGAGTTCAAAATGGACAACTTAACCTGGTTAGGCACATGACAGAAGAACGTCGTGCTCTTAGGGATACTAGGAACAAGGCCCGACAAATTCTTGAACTCATCTAAAGCATCCATAACCACACTTGCTGAGACCACATTACCATGCGTAAATATAAATAGATCATCTGCAAAGCAAAGATTAAGTAACTTCTGTCTTTCACAAAGATGGTGATATTGGAAATCCTCCCGCTGCTCAACCCTACGCTGCAATAATAGAGTAAGAACTTCCATAACAAGAGTAAAAAGATAAGGAGACATAGGATCACCTTGGCGAAGCCCCCTTTTACCCCTGAACCACCCATAGATATCACCATTAATACAGATGGAGTACGACACACTAGTAACACAAGCCATGATCCAAGAAACCATCCTATTGTGAAACCCATAACCAACTAGAATAGTCTCAAGAAAACGCCAATCAACAGTATCATACACATTTTGGATATCAATCTTAAATGCACACCTCGGCGGTCCTCGCGGACGATGGTAATTACGCATTAATTCTTGGGTAAGAAGAATATTATCCAAAATATTACGCCCTGGAACAAAAGCCGATTGGTTAATACTAACAACATCACCAAGCCCCTCTTTAATCCGATTAAATATAATTTTACTAATGCATTTATAAAGCACGTTGCAGCAAGAGATAGGTCTATAGTCATTTACCTTGGCCGGTGTGGAAACTTTAGGAATAAGAGCAATAATAGTGTGATTGAGTTCCTTGAGCAGCTTCCCATTAAAAAAAATCCCGAATAGCCAAAGACACATCAGTACCCACAATATCCCAAGCCTTTTTGAAAAATGCAGCCGTGAAACCATCCGGGCCCGGGGCCTTATTGTCACCAATTGAGAACATAGCTTCCTTGATCTCCAAATTAGTCACCTCCCTTACCATCCAGGCAGCCCTATCTGAGTCAATAGAAGACGAGAACAAACCTGGATCTACAAACGGATTGGTATTCCCTTCCACTCCAAGAAAATTCTCATAGTGTTGAACAAAAACATTAGGCACTTCGTTGCCTTGGTGCATAACATTATTAGCATCAGTAACCAGCTCAATACGACTCCTATGGCTTCTACTCTTAACAATATTATGAAAATAAGCAGAATTAGTGTCACCTTCACGAAGCCACTCCACCTTAGCCTTTTGCTTCAAAAATCGTTCCTCATCCAGAACAGCATTACGAAATGCCTGAAGATAAATACCCTCCTCTTCCCGCAGAACAGAATTAGAAGGGTCCTTATCAAGGGACTTTTGGACCTCATCAAGTTCCACATGAAGATTGTTAACACGGGTATGAAGATTACCATGATCTTTAAGCAGCTTGCGAATGGGTTTTTTCAAACCCTTCATGCGTTTCACCACCTTGAACATATTATGCCCCCGAATATCATTTTTCCACCCTTCACGCACAACATCCAAAAAACCAGCTTTATATGTTAGGAAATTAACTAATTCTCTCTCCCCATAAGGGCGATTTCCGGCCACCCCTACCCCTACTATTCCGGTCACTTATACAACAATTCAAATTGCCTCTCTATCATTCGTTGAATGATATGCAATCGATTTGATCGTTGTTTTCTCCTGGGAAGGGGTGTGTCGTGGTTCAAGTCTGATATATTGAAATCGTTCCTTGTCAAAACCCTAATGTTCTTTTAGGGTTTTGATTTTATTCTGTCGATCTGGTCCTCAATACACGTTATTGTTTAAATTTTTTGAGGCGGTTCTGTTGTGCGTTCATGACATACGAAACCCTAAGTTTTTAGGGTTTCGTTTTACTAGCGATTCTGTTTGTTGTGGGTTTGATCGTTTGGAGTTATTTGTCCTATCTTGCTGAACGATCTTTGTTGGTTGGGATTGACATGCTTCATGGATAATCGATATCCTCTTATGGGTATTGGTTTTATTTGGTGACTAGATGTACCCTTGTGGTTTACGATATTGTAAGTCCTGGTTAGTGGCTCATGAAAGGGTGTTCTTGATGTTGAGGTTCCTTATTGTTAAGTGGGTTTGGGAGAGTGGAAGTTTTTGGCTGGTCGTTTCTGCTTGGTATCGTCTCCTTGCCATCACTCTTTGCCGCAGATCTGATCGTGCTTGGGAAGTTAGGGTTTGTGGAACCCTTGATTTGTGCATGGCATGTATGTCTATGGTAGATGTTTTCACATTGGTTCCTGCTGATATCTATTACTTTGTTAGCTGATGTGTTTCTGATCGTACCATAGTTTCAAGTGTGCAAACATGTATCGTTGCTTGGTTTTCCTTGTGATCATGTGTGCTGCGATGTGTATGCATGGGCTGTCCAATCATGTTAATTGATTGGTGGTATTCATGTTTGATGGAAGTTAAGTTTGGGGGCTCTTGTTCAAAACCCCATTCATATAATCATGGATTTGTTGCATTCTCATTCATTCTGGTGTCTTGTGATTGTCTATCATGTAAGTTAGGGATTGGGAAACCCTATGTTCATCCGTTAATGGTCATCATCTCATGATTGATGGTTCATGAGTGGAAGTTGGAGGATTCTTCATGGAAGTAGGTGGACCGTCAAAGTGATTTAGAAGGCTCAAGTTCTTGTCTTGAGTCGTATTGTATTGTTTTATTTACTTTTGTCAATTTGATAGGTTCATCATTGTAAGTTATAAGAATGGTGTGTCATTCTTATATAATAGTCTGTAAGTGTCCTAAGGGACTCAGATGAGAGACTCACTCTCATCCGTTGTACTTCAATCTTTTTGGTTAATATACTTTACCAGGGTGCAGGATTACTCCCCTTTACCCAAAAAAAATATATGTTAGGAAATTAAAGAATTTAAACGGCTTAGGTTTCTTCTTAGATAATGTGGGAATTCTCAGAACACAAGGAGAATGGTCAGAAATACGGTAAGGCTGAAATATAGCAAATGAACCAGGAAAGTCATCACTAAATTTAACGTTACCCATAACACGATCAATCTTCTTCAAAACACCATTGCTACCTTTAGGTTTCTTATTCCAAGTAAAATGAAGACCCGAAGAGTTAATATCGGAGACTTCAATAGTATTAACACAGTCTTTAAACTCATTCATAGCAATATTAGGCTCATAACCCCCACCCGACTTATCTTCCAAAAACAAAGCTGCATTGAAATCACCAAGAAGGACCCAAGGCTTATCTCGCATAAGACTTCCATGAACCTCAAGCTCATGCCATAATGCACGCCGATCAATATAATAATTATGAGCATAAACAAACGAGACAAAGAAAGCTTTGTTGTCAGCTTTAACATTAACCTGCACATGCATAACCTGGTTAGTTTGGGACATAAGTAAAACATCAATAACCGCATCATCCCATCCAAGAATAATACGGGAACCTTTATCACACAAACTCCCATTAGACGTCCACTTCCAACCACGATAAACCTTAGCACACGTATCATACACACAATACACACAATGCACGCCAATTATTAATATATTAAAACTGATGAACTTGTTGAAAAGAATCCTCCTTTTAGGAAATTTTGGGTAAAAGGGATTCACCCTGGTAAAATATATTAATAATCAACCGAATAAGTACAATGGAATGTGGCAGACGTGCCACATTAACCTCAAGCTAAGCTTGAACAACCAATGAAAATCGCTAGTGACATGCCACTAAGCGTTACAAAAGCAATAGAATACAAAAGCTAAGACACCAACAGGGAACATCCATCTAAGAACACATGAATGACACCGCCTATCCGCCCACCTCTTCGATGGAGATTGATGAATCAGATGAGCCTGCCTCCTTAAAAACCCTTTCCATGTAAAAACCCTTTCCAAGTAAAAACCCAATGGGAAAACCTTGGAGTAGGGTAAAAAGAATACAACACTCACCTCGATCTCCAACGAAACACCACAACCTCCAATAACATAAGCAAACGAGACACCTCTATAAACCAACCACCAGCGCCAAGAATCTTCAGCATTTGAACTCACCATTAGGAATGTAAAAGAGAAAGAGGCAAACACCAAACCCGCAACATATCTCTAGTATTCGACGTCTTCTTGAATTTGCATGAGAAGCTTAAGCCAAACCGTAGACTTGATAAGATCAATAACTTGAACATCTGATCTTCTTTGATGCTTAAAAATCCTGTTGTTCCGTTCTTGCCATATGAAATATGAAGAAGCCGCGAAAAGAAGCTTGGAGACAACACTTTTAACCAACCGTGACTTCGATAAGGGAATGAGATAGCGAGTCACATCATCCAATTAATCCGGAATATCCTGAAAACCTGCAAACGTCGTCAAAGAAAACCAAACCTGAAAAGAGAACACATAATCAAAGAAAAGACGATCGTGAGAATCAGGTTGAGTCCTACAAAGAGGACACACCAACGAAACACTATTAGGGTCATTATGGCCATCATGAAATCTCAACATGTCTTGAGTCCGTAAACGTCTTTTTAAAACCAGCCAAAGATGGAACGCTTGCCTCAGGATACGAATCCACCTGAGAACCCCTTGGGCGAATACAGTCCCACGCAAGTGAAACCGAAAATGGCTTTATGGAATCTCCATAACGCCACAATAACGTATCCTCCAAATCATCAATCAAATTAGGGACCGTAATAGAAATAATACCAGGATATCGATCAACCCAATTACTAGGCCACGACCATGAAACACCATTAAGCACATCGTGAACAGTAGAACTAGGTGAAAAACCCGCACGATGAATGTCTCTAGAAGAAACAACAAGCGATAAAGGCCCTTCCGGGCACCACTGATCAAACCAAGTAGAAGCCGACCGCCCATTACTCAGCTTATGTCAAAAGAACTTACGAACAAGTGGTCTAAGCTGAAGAATCTTCCGCCAACTCCATGTCATATTACCCCGACACGGGGTATCCCAAAAGTGACGCCCCCTCAACCTATACATATATGCGAAGTAAACAAGTGCCAAATATGCGAAGTAATGAGGGCATTATTAAAAGAAACAATGCGACGAATACCAAGACTGCCCTCATGCTTGGGCAAACAAACCACTTCCCACGCAACCTTAGACTTACCTCTCGCACCATCTCCTTAACTCCATAAAAATCCTCTCATAAGTTGCTCAAGGTCATGAACAATACTAGATGGGAGAATAAATATTGAAGCCCAATAAATATGCATAGACGACAAAACCGACTGAATAAGTTGTAAAGGACCAGCGAAAGACAACGATTTGACAATGCAGAATGCCATTCACACTCCATAATCCAATGAACCATACGCGAGTGAAACCCAAAACTGATCAACGTATGACGCAAAAACTGCCAATCAACCGCGTCATATGCTTTCTGAATGTCCACTTTGAATGCACATCTAGTTGGACCACGATCAAGGTGATAATTATGCATAAGCTCCTAAGTAAGCAAAATATTATCCGAAATCCGACGACCAGGAACAAAAGCAGATTGGTCCCAACCAAATTAGTAAGACTATCCTTGATATGATTGGAAATAATCTTACTAATACACTTAAACAGCACATTGCAACAAGATATAGGCCTAAAATCAGTAATCCGGGTAGGAGAATTAACTTTAGGCAAGAGGGCAATGATAGTATGGTTAACTTCTTTTAAAAGCTTACCATTAACGAAGAATTCCTGAACCGACCTAGTAATATCACCAGCAATAATATCCCATGCTCCCTTAAAAACGCCGCAGAGAAACCATCCGGACTAGGAGATTTATCATCTTTTTTTTGGGTAAAAGGGTTAATTCACCCCGGTAAAATTCATTACTCCAAAAAACGTTGAGGTACATAGGATGAGGGTGATATCCCTCACCTCAGTCCCTTAGGACACTTACAGACTCGAATATAAGAATGACACACCATTCCTATAACTTACAATAAAATTAACCAACCAATAATGACACAAGTACATAAAAATTTACAATACTACTCAAGAAAAGTACTCGAGCCTTCTTATCACTGTGGTGGTCCACCTTAACTTCCTTGAAGAAACCACTTATAAACATCCAAGCGATCTTCAACAGATAATCTATTTGTAGTAGCAACTCACCACAAACAAAACCTTCATAATCATGTCGTACCAATACGCAACAAACCAATAACTTACCCCCATGATTACCCTTTCCCATAGCAGCCATGATGAATCACTCAACACGGAAAGGAGGCCATATGCAACTTACATGCCATGATAACATCCGAATGGAATTCCAAAGATCCAAGCGAATGTAAGAACCGGACCAACATGGGACGAACATAGGGTTAAAACCCTAACTTCCAGCAAACATAGCAGAATCGATCCTAAAGGATGTGGACCGATCCAACCAGCAACGATCAATAGAAATTAATGAACATGCATGTCATCGTGCTAATGGGGTTTTGAACAAGTGCCCCCACAAACTTAACTACCATCAATAACATAAGTATCTGCAATCATGAACCTTACTGCAACAAATCTTCGATAGCTCCAGCAGCAGCAGCAAATAAGTGGGATACCGAGTATAAAACTTAACATAGGGTGATAGAACCCTAACATCCAGCAAGTACGAACCCAAGACCAGAAAATAGGTCTTAGATGATTCGAAAAAATCACTACAGCAGATTAAACAACAAACCCTAAAGGGTTTCATCACAGATAACCATTAACTACTACCTGGAAACATGAATAAACGTGAAGTTCCAATGGACAAGAGGCATCCGTGTCATACTCAAAGTAGCAGCAACGAATAATCTGCTTAAAAAACCCTAACGTACAGCCACCATACACATCGATAGATGACCCAACCATTACCAACGTCCATCTCTCCCTTAACCCACTTACGAAAACCCTCATAACACACCCAAATCGATCATACCAAATCAATACCCTAGCGTGGGTATACTTCCAGCATAAAATAAACAAAACCCTAAGAATTAGGGTTCCGTTCAGCCAATAAGCACCAAAGACGATAGGATGTAAAAACCAAAAAGGTTTTATAATCATTCAGCATAGACCCAACCAGAAAACAAAGATCGATCTATAAATAATAAGTCAAAACCGACTTACATAATCCATGAACAAATCGATTCAAAAAGAAACCCTAAAAGAATAGTTAGGGTTTCGACCACATAAAAGGGACGATTTCAGAAACCTCTACCCAGAAAATAACAAACCATCAAGATCCGATTGCATATCATTCAAAGGAGAGTGATAGAGAGGCGGATTGAAGGTTGTTAATTGGCCGGAATTAGAAGGGATAGAGGCGGCTGAACCTACTAGGAGATTTATCATCACCCATAGAAAAAATAGCATCTCTAACTTCTTTAGGAGTAACATCGCGAACCATATCTAACGCCACATGAGGATCGAGAGTGGAAGAGAAAAGGTTATCATCATCAAACGGAACAGATAACCCCTCTTGACCAAGAAACAAAGAGAAGTGACTAACAAAGGCATTAGGAACTTGATCATCCACATAAATAACTCCATTATCATCACTAATAGAATCAATCCGACTCCTCGCCTTCCTACTTTTAAACACCTTATGGAAATAGGTAGAATTAGAATCCCCCACACGAAGCCAATCAACTTTAGCCTTTTGCTTAAGAAAACGTTCCTCAGTAAGAATAGCTTTATTATAGGCATTAAGGTAACAAGATTCTTCCTCTCGGATGTCAGGATTGAACGGGTCCAAATCAAGTGCACGTTGAACCGTATCCAATTCATGGCGAAGTTTCACGACTTTATCATGAATATTACCCTCATTAAACAACAATCTCCGAAGCGGCTTCTTAAGAGATTTCAGCTTATTCACCACTTGAAACATGAGAAAGCCACTAAAATGCTTACTCCAATACTCCTGAACCTGTAATTTAAACAGAGAATTCTGCACTAGGATGTTAGAAAACTTGAATGGCCTAGGTTTAAACTTGAAAGAAGTAGGAATATTAAGAATAGCAGGAGAGTGATCCGAAATACGGTATGGCTGAAATATAGCATGAGCACCAACAAAAGAATCGATAAACCCAACATTTGCCATAATGCGGTCAATCTTCTTCAATGTACCATCCAAACCTTTAGGCTTCTGATTCCATGTAAACTGCAGCCTTGTCCGATTAATATCTGACACCTCGATCTCATCAACACACTCCTTAAACTCCCTCATAGCTATATCAACAACCGAGGACCCCTCAACCTTATCATCCAAGTTCAACGCCGAGTTGAAATCACCAAGAATACACCAAGGACGTAAATGAACTACTTGCTTATGGGCACCAAAATTATTCCAAAGAGGTCTCCTATGCGTGTACCTGTTATGAGCATAAACAAAAGAACAAAAAAGCTCCTTTTTATCCCCCTTAAACCGAACAAAAGTGTGAATAACTTGGTCTGTCATGCTAATCACATTAAGGTCAACATCATCCACATTCCATCCTAAAATGATACGCGGCCCTTTATCGCACAAATGACCGTTAGAGGTCCAATCCCACCTACGAAAAACCTTAGCACATAAAACCTGAAGACGAGAGTTAGAAACATGAGACTCCAAAATAGCACATATAGAAAGATTATTCTCACCGAGAACCTGACGAACCTCCTTTTGTTTAGGGGATTGGTTCATTCCCCTTATATTCCATGACGCAATACTATACATGAGGAACCTCGCCAGAGGAAGTGCTTGCTTCCTTAATGTTAATCGCCTTAGTGCTCACTTTATCAGACATGTCCAAGACTTCATCAACTTCACTATCACTATCCAAATTAGAGTAACTCGTCCCTTTTAATGTAGTATAAGTAATATCATCCGTCTTAAAAGGGTCATCGCTACTAAAAGCCGAATAAGAATTTTTCAAAGAAACGCTTGGAGCTTTAATAGTAGAAGAGTGATTCGAACCAAAATGAACATGAGAAGCCGTATTACCTTTACTTGTAGACGCATACGATGCACTAGGAATTCCACTCGTACCCTTTTTACTTCCATTAACCACACTACTTGAGGACATACCTTTTGTACTTCCATTGTCCACTACGTTAGGAGACAAATTATTATTAGTCGCATTCGTACCAACTTCAGGTTGTGTGTCCCCCTTTCTCCCACTTGAAGTAGATGGCACACCATCTTTCAACGACTGTTTAGGCTCCCATCTATAATGGAAAGCAACCTTCGGTTTCGTAAGCCGAAGACCATCAATAAACTTATCCTTTGTAACCTGCTTACCTTTACCCTTACGCTTGTTAACTTCCACAAAACCGTCATCATCAACAACTTGTTTGACATTAGCCGTGATGTTTTTAGGACAAGCTCCATCCGTATGATCAAAAATCTTACAAGTATCACACCTTGGGGGCATCCATTCGTACTCAACCTCAATTCACTCCAAAGAATGCCCATTCCTGTTAGGAAACGGGATAGCCACCACCAAAGAATCCAATAACGGAAGGAGAGAAGATACTTCCACTAAAGCACGAGCATATGAATTTCTACCCCATGACTTAATACACATAGTGTTTGTGCAAGAATCTAACATAATTGGGCGACCAATTTGTGGCGTAATCAAACTAAACCCTATCTTCGAATAAGCCACAATAGGAACATTATGAAGCTTAACCCACACTGGAACATAAGTGATTTCATCTTTTTTAAGCTTGGAATTCGGCGTCCAAATGTTCAAAATAATAGGCACAAAATGAATTAACCACTGTCCAGACTCAAGAACTTGTTCCATACGTTCCTTAGTAGCGAACTGAAATAGGAAAAAACCATTGTTCAACATAACCCGTTCCAATCCAAATTTCGCCCACGTATTCTTGACGTAATTTTCCACAATAGGGAAAGCAAGACGTTTGCCAATAAAGTAACCATACAACGTATGTGTAAACCGAGAGGACACCTCATCAACAGCTTGTAACGGGATAGTCACATGCGCACCCTCGACTCTTTCCTCATTACGCATCTCAACAATGTTAACAGCCTTAGGCGCCACTTTGCGCTTAAACATAGCAGCATAGGATTTAGGAACCTCATGACTATTGGTAAAAGTTGTATCAACATTAGATGAATGTGACGTTTTGCATGCATCTCCAACTGTGGCCCCATCCATACTTTTTTTTGGGTAAAGGGCCTTCCACCCGGTAAAATGCATTACACCAAAAAAAACGTTGAAGTACAAGGATGGAGGTGAATCCACCATCATTGCCCGATCAAGGCGAAAACAAATGCACTACATGTGCAAAAAAAAACCAGCACAAACAAGCAAAACAAACTAGCTACAAACAGTACAAAAAGAAACATAAAGACAAACGTCTAATTATATCTTTTTGCGACCTTGCACCGTGAAATCTCTCGAAGAACCAATATTACCCTTTGACCTGGAAGAATAAGTAGCAATATCTTCGTAGTTCTCATACACTTCATCATCACTCTCATTAACCCCATCCACAAAAGGATCACTATCCTGACTTGTACTCGTACCCACAACCTTTTGACCCGCGAAAGAACTTGAAGACTTTTCCTGCACATTAGTATCCGCAAAAATATTGTCTTCATTCAAGAGAGCATCAAACGAGTTCTTTAACGAGACAAAATTAATATTTTACTTATCAAGAATAGATTGCCCATCCTTCTTATTATTACCGTTTAGCGAATTAACAGAATTGTCACACCGACCAATAGATTGAGAAGTAGAATTCTTTTCAGGAGGCTTACAAACAGGACGATAATAATAGTTAGGCTTAGGTTTGTTCAACCGAACACAACCAATAGGCCGAGATGACGATTTCACCTTCTTTTTTCCTTTACGATTTACTTCAAGAAACCCCTCATCAAAATTGGGATTCGATGTAGCAGCCATACTATTCTTAGGACAATGAATATCCGTGTGGCCAAAAACTTTGCACACCGAACATCGAGGAGGTTGCCACTCATATTCAATATAAACCGTTTCCAAGGAATGACCTGACTTATTAAGGAAGGGCACCGCAACAACCAAAGAATCCCTTAAAACTATATTTGATGACACCTCAATAAGAGCCCTCGCATAACCTGTTTGACCCCACGATTTAAGACACATATCAGTCGTGTAGGAATCAAGCATAATGGGCCGACCAATCCTAGTGGCAATGAGACTCAAACCCACTTCAGTGTAAGCAGTAACCGGAATATTATGTAACTTAACCCATAACGGTGCTACCTTAATCTCATCCTTTTTAAGAATCGTATCGGTATCCCATGTGCTCAAAATAATAGGAACTGTACGAATAATCCATGGACCATTCTCAAGAACATGTTCCATACCCGTCCTAGTGGAGAATTTAAAAAAGAAAAATCCATTTTTCAACATAACCTTTACGATACCATATTTAGCCCAAGTATTCTTAACGTAATTCTCAACTAGGGGAAATGCTAGTCTTTTTCCAATGAAATATCCATATAAAGTGTTAGCAAACCGACTATTAACCTCCTCAACCGATGCTAAAGGAATAGCTAAATCAGCGTGTTCAATAGATTCATTAGTGGTTAAGGAATAGAACTTTACCATTTTCTTACTTGGACCAACTTTAAACATTGAAGCATAAGAACTATGGACTCCAACGGGAGAATTAGGTAACACATTAGTACCAAGTGACTGAGTGTCGTGCGCCTTATCATTAGCAAGAGTGATCGAATCAGCCCCATCCGTATCAAAAAGAGTCTCACATGTTTCTCCATCAGCCTTCTCCCTAAACTTCACTGATTTACGCTAAGGGCTAATAAGAGCAGTCGATCGAATCATTGGCCCATCAATATTAACAAAAACCTCAAATTGATGTGTTCAAGCTAACCCTTAACAATACCAAAACTAATAACAATCGCCCAAAACTCTCTCTAACTTCGTAAATACTTACTGTTAAATCCACTACACCTAGAATCAGGGAACAGCTAACGAAAACGATTCTTATAGTTCTTATAACTACCCGGTTACTAAGCTAGCTGACGAGAATAATCGGGAATCGCATTTAGTCACTTCAAATCCCTCTTCCGACTACCTCTTTGTACACTCTGAGAAAAACTATGCCTACCCCGACTAAGCTAGTGAGAACGATTACTATTCCGCGTGCTGTGAGTCAGTGAACCATGATTACACAATGGATTAAGAGGGCAACCTCAGGTATCAAGAATACGAAGTTACAAATTTCAACCAGGTTCATTCTTTTA
>BPTQ01000008.1:24388259-24423758 GCA_019973895.1 Chrysanthemum seticuspe
AAGCTATAGGAAAGCACGTGAAAGAATAAAGGAAAATTTTATTGGTACAAATAGCAGTCAACAACGGCTCTTACTAAACTGCTTTCAACGGGAGACACCCATTTAGGCAGTTGATTCATTATAGGGAAAAGTATGTACTAAGGTAAATGGTATATACCACGATGTACCTGCTGCAGTAGTTCTTACAGTAGCTTATTGCCTCTCAATAGATTTTGTAATTATAGCAATAGGCGGGGGCGGTGGGGCTTTTTACGTACGGTTTAGATATTTAGAACGTTTTGTTATAGAAGTTCGTAATAACAACCCATAAAAAATAGTGGGGATGGTATAACTGGAACGGTTGGGTGGCCTGTTAAAAGGTGAGGGTTACGTACGTTAATTACGATGGTTCGTAAGGGCCTTTTGGTACAGTGGGGAGTACAGAAAGTACTCGGCAACAACTGACGATAAACATGGTTATTTTAAAAGGAAATAAGAAAGTGCACGAAAGGATATCGAACGTGATTTTGGTGTGCTTTAAGTACGTTGGGGTATACTACAACAACCGGCACATCAAATGAAAGTTGTCAAGATACGTAGAATCATGTATTCTTGCATTATTTTGCATAACATGATTTTAAAAGATCAAAAGTTTGCACTACGTGAGTATGGCGAAATATGGGTGGATCCGTCACCACATATGAGGCAAG
The DNA here is from genome assembly GCA_019973895.1 of Chrysanthemum seticuspe. NCBI lineage: Eukaryota > Viridiplantae > Streptophyta > Magnoliopsida > Asterales > Asteraceae > Chrysanthemum > Chrysanthemum seticuspe. The sequence continues at coordinate 24,388,949 of BPTQ01000008.1, forward strand.
ACAGGTGGTTCGAAAGATGTGATGTCCAACGTCGAAAGGCAAAAGAAATACGCGACAGAGAAACGCATACTCGATTCCAACTAGACCTTATAGAGCATATTTGACATAAACATCTTCAACGACGACAGCAACAACAACAACAAGATTCTTAAGACGATGAATAAGTATTTGTAATTCGTATTTTTTAATTTTTGTATGTTTTTTTTTCGTTGTAATTTCGTATGTTTCGTATTCTTTTTTTTGTTGTAACGTTTTTAAATTTTGTATGTTTCGTAATTCGTATTGTAAAATGTTTAAGATTTAGTGTTATGTGGTTTATTAAATGAAATATTAGTTTTAGTTTAGGGGTTGAAATTGTAAATTTTTGAGTTATGATAAAAGGATGTTTTTTTTAGTTAAGGTGAAAAAGTTAAAACTGATGTGGCGCTGACGTGACACCGAGTAGGGGTGGCATTTATTGACACGATACGATAAACGACACGAACCCGACACGAAGTTAAACAGGTTTGGGTTGAGGATAAATAGCTTTGGGTAAAAAACGGGTCAACCCGTCTAACCCGTTTAATAAACGGGTCGTGCTTTGGGTTGAGTAAGTATTAAACAGGTCAACCCGTGAACCCGTTTAAGTATATAAGATCTTAAAAATAAAATATATAACATGGTTTTATGTTGAATGTGGATTAAATGTATTTTGTTATTAGTATGAGTGATTATAATTTTATACCATAGATATCATGAAAATTGACGCTTGTAATTCAAAAAATTGTTACATAGTTATTTGTATGTTATTCTTATCATATTTTAGATCCTTATATCATTTTTGCGTTTTAAACCAGTTAAATCGACAAACCAATAACTTTATTCACTGCTTGAACTATTTACTTAAATGGGTTAAACGGGTCACAAATGGGTTACACGTGTTATGCAAGTCTGGGTTAGGGTGACACGATAAATAAATGAGTCATGTTTGAATAAAGGCTATACTAACCGGTCAACACGCGAATCTGAATAGGTTAACACGAACACGACTCGATTGCCCTGTTAAACTTTAACCCATGATGAAGCTCTTCGAAAAAAAAAAGGAGAGTTGGTTTTGAGAAAAAAGTGAAAAGAAGAAAATCACAAACACCCCATATCTGACTTGTTTCCTTTTACTTACTTACTTACGGTGAGAAGTTGCAGACACCTCCAAAAGCCCTAAATAATTATTCCGACCATCAAAATCAATTAAAATAAAAAAATGTTAGGCGGATTATACGGTGACCTACCCCCACCTTCATCATCCTCAACCCCAGACGACAATAACAACACCAAAACCCCAAAACAAAATAATAATGTCTGGTCCACCAGTGTCAAAATGGCCCCACCCACTCTTCGTAAACCCTCCCAACCCCTAAAACCCATTCCCAAACCTAAATCCACCCCACCTCCTGCTGACGTCATCCCACCCCCTCCACCTGCTGACGTCATCACCAGAACCAACCAGCCTGCTCTTGTGGGAGTCACCTCATCCGTTGTGGAAGAGTATGATCCTTCCAGACCTAATGATTATGAGGACTACAAGCGCGAAAAGAAACGCAGACAGAACGAGGCTGACTTGAAACGAGAGCTCGACCGCAGACGTAAAATCGAAGAAGAAGAAGAAGAAGAAGAAGAAGAAAACCAGAAACGAAAAAACTTGGACAGAGAAAAGGATGTCAATATTTCCGGGGAGGAGGCGTGGAAGAGACGTGCAGCCATGAGTAGTGGCGGAGGCAGGTCGGTGTCCCCGCCGACTGGGGCTGGAGATGGAGACGGGTTTAGTATTGAGAAATCGGAGAGTGTTGGGTTGGGAGTGGGAGCGGGTGGACAGATGACGGCTGCGCAAAGGATGATGGCCAAGATGGGGTGGAAAGCCGGGCAGGGGCTGGGGAAACAGGAGCAGGGGATTACCACTCCATTGATGGCCAAGAAAACCGATAGGAGGGCCGGTGTTATTGTTAATGCTAGTGAGAAAAAGCAGCTCGACAAGAAGCCGGTTAAAGGTGTTAGTATTAGTGGCCAGCCTACTCGTGTTGTGCTTCTTCGCAATATGGTAAACATATTTTTACAAGATTTGCTATTAGTTATATATTGCTTGCAATTTAGAAACCATAGCTTGCATCTAAATACACGTTATATACTCATGCTAGAAAGCATATCAGTAATTAGTGGCACTGGCCTGATATCCATATGCATTAACAGCGTTTGACAGTTTCTTGGTGTTACATACATCATCTTGACCAAAAAGTTTTAACGATAATAGGTGATTAGGAGATGCTGGTCAAATGAAATTGCACAAGCTTGATTAAATTATGGAGCATTTACATATTTGCGACAATGTGCATCCTTTTACATGAAACCATCTTCTGTTGAGTTGCAGCATATATAGGTTTCAGTATATAAGGCTATAGTTAGTCAAGTCATTGCATGTTGGTGGTTTCTAGTTTGTGGGGGTAAATACTAATATGTATCCGATTTTGAATCTGTAGAAATGAAGTATTAATCCTTTTGGTTAAAACCGTATGGTTTCACATTATTCCAAATCTGTTGATCTTGACCATACATTGATAACCTCTTTAAACAAGATACATAATATATTGTCTGACCACCAGCAAAACAAACATGTCTCTTAGCATATAGTGTGATTAATGGTGTCTTTGGTGCTATGTCAGTTTTAGGTTTAGTTATGTATCATCGCTATACTAATTATGGCAGTTTAGTTAAGAGTACCTTTTCTTGTCACTTAAGAACAATTGAGTTTTCTTATTACTCAATATGAAAGCTTTCACCTTTTGTTTATGAAGTTTATATTTCTTCTCTGAGACAGTTCTTTCATGAATAGAACCCGTTTGTGTATTTAAATTACTAGCAGGGTACCCGCGCGTTGTAGCGGCGGGACCCTGAAATAAAAAGTTTCGATGAATAATGTATTTTAGTTTATTATGTTCTTTTTAACAAAAAATTTATCGATATCAAGAATTTCGTATAGCCCGTGCCCGTTCGGGCCCGAACCCGTTGGCCGTGTCTACTCGGGCTCGAGCCCGTTTGGTCCGCGCCCGTTCGGGCCCAAACCCATTTGGCTCGTTGCCCGTTCGGGCTTGAATATTTGTATAATGTGCTTTATTATTTGTAGTAGTGAAATTTAATGCAGGAATTGTGTTTAATTTGGTTGTACAATATGTTTGATAATTTGTATTTCTTATGTAAGGGGTGTTTTAATAACTGTATTAATTGTATTTATTGACCAGACTACATTAAATAGCATTAATGTGGTGTTTTGTTGTACACTATGCTTCTTGTCTTGTACGTCTGAAAATTATGTGCATTAAAGTGTTGTACACTATGTTTCTTTTCTTGTAAGTAGTAGTCATTATAGTCATTAATAACATTGACCACTTTAATAGCATTAATGCTGTAAGTTTGAAAATAAGTCTGAAAATTACATCATGCTTATTTTGTTGTACACTATACTTATTTTGTTGTAAATCTGGAAATTGGTTGCAGCTATTGTACATTGTGCTTAAATGGTTGTAATTTTTGGTGAAGGGGTGTTTTTAATAGCATTAATGTTGTTTGATAGAATTTTGGTCTTAAAATGACACCACGCTTTATTTTGTTGTACAATATGCTTACTTTGTTGTAATTCTGAAAATTGGGTGCATTAAATGGTTGTAAACCATGCTTAATTTCTTGTACGTCTTAAAATTAAGAGTGAGGTGCCTTCGTGCATTATAAGTAGTATAGATATAGATATAGATATAGATATAGATATATATAATTGGTGAGGCTTAGAGAAGCTAGGTTTCCATGTCTCAGACCCCCTTATGTGTAAACCCTAGCTCCTAATTCTAGTCTTACTTCTATTTTTGTCTTTACTTATTTTAAAAATAGCAAGGTACCAGCGCGTTGCGGCGGCGGGTACCCTGAAATAAAATTTTTCGGTAAATCATGTATTTTAGTTTATTATTCTCTTTTTGACAATAAATTTATGGATATCAAGAGTTTCATGTGACGTATTTTAACTCCTTAACTAAGGAATTTATTTCGTCTTTTTGGGTCTTTTTAAAGCGATTCGTATAACATGACCCCGTTTGCTACGTGTCCGTTTAGCCCGTGCTACGTCTGGCCCGTGTCCGTTTGGCTCGTGCCCGTTCGGGTTCGAGCCCATTTGGCCCGTTGCCCGTTCAGGTTTGGATATTGGTATAATGTGCTTTATTATTTGTATTAGTGACATTTAATGCATGAATTATGTTTAAGTTGGTTGTACAATATGCTTCATAATTGTATTTTTTATGTAATTGTGCATTAATTGTATTTATTGAACAACTATTTAATTGACTACATTAAATATCTTGACTACATTCAAATCCTCTCAAGTTATCCCATCAACTTGAGTCAAGTTGGTTGTTTTTCAACCATTGAATTTAATCCAATGGTTGAAAAACTCCCAACTTGACTCAAGTAATGGGAGAGGATCCTAACCCTACATTAATAGCATTAAAGTGGTGTTTTGTCTTTTTAATATGTGCATTAAAGTGGTGTACATTATGCTTCATGTCTTGTAAGTCTGAAAATTAAGAGTGAGAATGTGCATTAAAGTGGTGTACATTATGCTTCTTATCTTGTACGTCTTAAAATTAAGAGTGAGGTGCCTTCGTGCATTATATGTATTATTATATGTAGTATATAGATATAGATAATACCTATTTTCAGAGTAAGAAATATGAGGAGATGATAGACGCTGTTTCATCGTTGTCCTTGATGCATATGCACAAAGCAAAATAAAAGAGTGTTATTTCATCTCTATAGATTTAAGTAGTGGGATAGAGTATGATTTTTAAATTTCATTCCATGACTTTTATTAAGCAGAACTTCTTGCCCTTATATTTTCTCCCATTTTCTCTTAATAAAGTTAAGATTTACTTATTAAAAGATTGGTGATGCTAGCTAAACATAGTTGGGATTGAAAAACTCTTTATTAACTTAAGTGAACCAGCACATTGCCCTTGTTTTTCTTGTCACTGTCAACTCTTTGTTTTATGAACTAATAAGAATGTCTGAATACGTGAAGTATGCAATAGCATCATTCACATATCAAATGGCAACACTTCTTCATTGAATTTGAGCATGTAGCCAAGCTGGCCTGCTTATCTCAACATTTGCAGTCAAGATATCTGGACACCAGATCTAGGCTCTTTAATAGACAGAACTATGTTATCTAGTTACCATGCAATACTTCAATCACTGAGATTTAACCCCTGCAGCGAATGCTTTAGAAACATGAAATTCTCAATTTGGTTTTGGTCTTAAGCTGTCGAAATATACAAGTGATTTTGTATAGTCACAATTGGATGTCACTACATTGGATTTCTAAGCACGTAATCTGACTATTTCATATTTTTCACACATAATTAAGCTTAACCAAATAGTCGATACACCAATTCAGACGGACTTTGAACTTCATTCATTCAATAGCTTTTCTTTATTATTAGGAATTAGTAACCTAATTTCATTAAGCATATGATACAGAACCCACTTACGGGTTTAAATTTTGAGGAATAAATGAAACAACCGGTGATCCGCTGGTCGCTATAGATTGAGTAGCATAAGTCAAGACCTGCTGTAAAAGTCTAAATTCTAACAGCCGGACTGCAGAAGGCGTGTGCACTTTGCAAAACAAATGGCACTTAAGGGTAATACCTGTGACCGAGTTAGTGAAAAGAGGCAAAAGATGTCCTTTTACTAGTTTATCTTGAACAAAAGTTTAATATTGAATGTAAATCATTCTTGCTTTAACATTTGTCAGTTTTTGGTGTAGTACTGAACTCTCTAGTGCAATTCCTTGCACCTATTTTACCTAGCAATTACAGAATCTGAGATATCCTATCCATAGTTCCCTGGAACTGGGATCGCTTCAGTATGATGTACTCTATTGTTCGTTACGATATACCCTTTGATTCCTAATTTAAATTCTCGATATGTTTTATAAAATGAAAAAACACCCGTTCAGCAAACTGCATCTATGCTTGGGTGCTGCAGTGTACAAATAAGGGACTGGTTGTGTATATATTAAAAGTATTAATATCTAAGCAAGTCTCATAAGTAAAAGTCTAACACCAACACAAAACTCAGAAGACATAAAAATGAAAAACATAGTAAAACGCTAAAATGACAGTACTTGTACTGATGCAAATTAGGTTATCCTTGGCCGTTTTCCTTCCCCGTTGTCTTGTCAACAACATTTTCATCTAAGTTTTCCCATTGCATATCTTCTTATCTCAAGCTTGAACCTCAGAATTAAGTACTCTCCTGGTTCACGTCCCACTTTTTGTGTGCACCCGATTTGTAATATATTGAAGCGGAATATTTAATGGATAAAATTATAAAAATCAGCTTGTCCGCCCTTGTAACATTTAAATGGTTTCTGATTACATTATGAATATGTGCTCCAATTTCTCTCCGCTGAAGAGCTACTTATGGATCGTGAAAGTACCTTTTTTGCAACTTTTGCCAATTCCCGAGTCTCCCAACCATGGCTCCCCTAATTAATTGGTTCCATTGTCACTTCATTTTGTGCTGCTACCAAAGAATAAAGTCCCTTTTTATATGAGATGTCTCGAATTGCTCTCGCACTATTCACTCCTCTTCTTCGCTTTGAGCCAGATTTTCAATTGCTTCCATCACGCCAGTATAACTTCTTTGTCAAGGTTTGGAAGTCTTCCTGGAATTGTACCCATAGCTAACAAGATATTGTTTCATAAACGTAGGGTTAATGCGAACCTGAGACAATAGACAATGTAAAGGAATCATCATCTTTTTCTCTCAGCTTTTAGAGTACAAAGGTGCATATTGTCTCTCTTTTCTTAGAGATTCTAATGATCTCACATGCCATAACTTAATTTTTTTAAATTAGAATATCATTTCAGCATTGACACATACGTCACCCAAAGAGGAAATTAATCGGAAACCAAAGATGTGTAATGTTCAAGAATAGTATTAAATCGACGAAAAAGGTGATGATTTCTTTACATTGTTTGGGATTTGCATTAACCCTACAGTTTTATGACTACATATATCATGATTAGTTAGATGTGGGTGGAATTCCAAGAAAACCTTCTAACCTTAAAATAGAAGTTATACCTTGCATGATGGAACCATTTGAAAAAGTTGCTCAAAGCGAAGAAGAGCGAAAATTACAAGAGAAATTCACGACATTTTATATAAAATTAAATTTTATTCTTTGGAAAAGCGCAAATTGATGTAGTGACAATGGAACCAGTTGCTTGGTGGTTGGTGGCTCTGGGCAGAAGTTGCAAAAAAGGTACTCTAATAACCCATAAGTAGCTCTTCAGCGAAGAGAAATTGGAGCACAGAATCATAATGTGAAGAGAAACCGTTTGAATCATAGAAGGGCAGATAAGCTGGTTTTCATCCGTTTAAATATTTGGCTTCAGTCTCGATTTTCTAATAGTTACGAATCGGGCACACACAAAATGTTGGACATGAACCTGGAATGTGCATACTTGGAAGGCTCGAGATTAGAAGATATGCAATGACAAAACTTTGATGACGATGATGTTGATAATGGGAAAGGAAAAAAGGCCAAGGATAGACTAAGTTTATGCAACACGGCTCAAGAGTGAACTATTGAGATTACAAGAAATTCATAGCTTAATTATAGGTAGCATCTGAGTGTCAGATTGACGCTCGTTGAAGTGTATGATAAAGTTGGCCTGAACTAAAACAACAGGTAGAGAACCAACTTAATGACTATAACATCATATATATATATAGTCAAGGTATTTGTGTATCTCAACACTTGATCTAGGTTTCCTAATAAACAAAACTTGGGTTAGGGAATACTTCATTCATGTGAGATTCAAACACATACAGCCAGTTTTTTTAAGAAACATGTGATTCAAAACTTAGATTTACTTTTGGTCGTAAGTAGTTGATATAAAAAAAGAATGTTTAGTTACAATTTAATGTCATGGATTTGGATTCCCGTCACCTAACAATCTGACTACTCCATAGATTTGGCTTTCCTTTCACTTAAAGCATTTTATAGCTTTACGTTAAATTAGAAATTAGAATCTCCAAGTTCATTAAAAGCATGTGATACAAAACCAAGCTACACACATTGAATTCTTAGATAAATAACTTTAAACAGCTGGATCCGAGCAGCATAAGTCAAGACCTGCTTTTTAAATTTCAGTTCAAGCAGCAGATTCCATATGAAGGTCAGAGCAGCAGAAGCGGTGTGTGCTTTACAAAACAAATGGTCTGTTAGGGGTAAAACCTGTGATCGAGTAAGTGGAAAGAGGCGAAAATGTCCCTCTACCCCAAAATCAAACAGGCGCCCTAGTAGTTTTATTTGCTTGATGTGGAAACATAGGACATCTTTGTAGTTTTTTTTTGGCATTAAGATACTTTGTATGACTAGTTGAATCATATTATTGGTATCAACTTCTAGTTTTTTTATTTTGGCATTAAGGTACTTTGTATGACTACTTGAATCATATTATTGGTATCAACTTCTAGTCTTTTAGCTGTTTTCTTATTAACTGATTGTTTATATCCTTTTGAAATGCTAGAAAACTGATATTCTAGTTAGAAAACTCTCCTGCAGTTTGTTACACCTATTATAGTTGTCAGTAACGCAACCAAAAGAGATCTTATTTTTGAGTTTCAGATGCCCTAAGAAACGTGTCTAGTCTCATTTGGTGAATAGTCAAGGAACTTTCCAAATTGAAAGATTGAAGAAAGCTGCAGATTGGTGAATTGTCAAAGGACCTTTTTTGGCTCACTTTAAATGTATTTTTCTAGAGGCTTTGTTCTATAAGTTTATAATTTTTTGTCCTGCCTTACCCAAAATAGAAAAAAAGTAGATCATATGCTGAATATTGTTGCAACTTGGAAGTCAAAGTTTTAGTCACATGCACTTGTATGGTATTATTTTGATTTATTGCCGTTTAAAAATAAGATGACCACCTTCCTTAATATGAGAATTTAAAGAGTTGTTAGTATTATAACTGGAATTTTCTTTGGACTAGAATGGTGTGTTCTCTGCCTCTTCAGCCTTCACATCTTGTCTTCCCTTGCATATAGGGAATCGTATGTATATGTTAGTGTCTTGTTGTCATTCCGAAATATAATATGAACAGGTTACAAAGAAAGAATTAAGCGGATTGTGGCACATCACTAGCATGATTACAGAAAAGCAAGACGACCATATACTCATTCGATAAACTGAAATGATTCCCATCATCGGATCGTCCCCCATGAAATTTTTGAAATATCTGTTTCTGTTCTCTCTCAATACATTGTAAATAGTATGCTATGGTATCGTTTCCAGAGTTCTCTTATTTAGTCTTTTGACTAAATTGTGTTTTTAATATTTCCCTATAGAACAACACCTCAAATATTGTATTAGAATATATAACGAGGGTCTAATTTATTGATTGCCGGCATAGGCTCCTCCCTGTTTTACATCTCTTACATGTGTCTTAACTCTTACCCTTTTTATTTTTATTTTTGTATTTGCAGGTGGGTCCTGGTGAAGTAGATGATGATCTAGAAACTGAGGTTGCAGAGGAATGCGCAAAATATGGGACAGTCACGAGGGTCTTGATATTTGAGATAACAGAGCCGAATTTTCCAGTTGACGAAGCGGTTAGGATCTTTGTGCAGTTCGAAAGATCAGAGCAAGCAACAAAAGCACTTGTTGATCTTGAAGGTCGGTTTTTTGGGGGTAGGGTAGTAAAAGCTACTTTTTATGAAGAGGAAAGGTTTAATACCAACGAGTTAGCTCCGATGCCTGGGGAAATTCCAGGTTTTGTTTAAAGTATACAATAAATTTGCAATGCCATGTTTTGTAGCTGACATTTTTTTCATTATCCTTTGGACACTGCAACATGATTTATGTAAGTTTGATTATGTAGAAGCAGCTTTATCGAATCTAGATCTTTAAGGTTTGCTATTTTGGGTTGCGTTCAAATCCGAACTTCCTTTTAACCAATGGCTTCAGTTATATTTTTGTTTCAGAAGAATCCAATAGCAGTTCTATTAGATATCAACTCCCAAGCGCTAACTTATGTTTGTTATTCTAATAAACTGTGCGTGTCTCAGACTCTCGTTTTATACATCATTTTGGGGCAGCTAACAAATGTTCAGTTATACAGAAAAACGAGAAATATAAAGTTGCAAATTTCACATTGTAGACTGGATATTTCATTAGTGATATTTTTGCAAGTTATATGATGCTAAGTTCGTCGGTAAAAGTTAAGATACATTCACATTCATCACATATTTTGTTTGGTCCAAAATAAGCTGCTACTATAAGGGTGGAGGGTGTGTTTGCCGTCTTTCATTTGCCACATGAATGCCAACTTAGCAATTTCTCCTTCTTCAACTTGTGCATCAATTTATCTCTCCTCCTCTCAAATTTTACCCTTTTTTATTATTTAAAATATTACTTAATTTAAACAACACAATATATAAAATTAAACTCATTCATTATTATAATTAAAAAAAGAGTAAACTACACCGTTCGTCCTTGTGGTTTGCGTTGACCGACAAGTTTCGTCCTTTGACCGAAAAAAATGCACCGTTGGTCCTTAAATGCGAAACGTTATGTATCGTTGGTCTTTTACTTTAACGGGTCACACTAACCTTCGTTAAATCCCTCATGTGCCATGCACATGAGGGTATAATAGTCATTTTACTATATTTCATTTTCTGTTAAATGTATTTGACCGATTGAAATACCAAGTGGTCCACCCTCCCCTTCATCTTTCTAATCTCTTAAATTTATTTATTTATCTACTTCATCTTCCTGTGAAGTATTGTAAATCCACCCACCCTTAGTGTTCCGACAATTTCATCAAATTCCGACCATCTCAAGCGCAATATTTAACAAATAATCAAAACCCATAAAACACATTTCTTAAACCACATTACAAATAAAACCCCCAAACCCATTCGTATAGATTTATCTATATCATTAACTTCATCTCCTTCTTTAAATTTATAACAAACCACCCAGATCTAAAACCAAATAATTAAACAGCCCTTCTATTTCTTGATTAAACAAAAAATGTAAAGAGAAAACCCGTTGGCATCATTATAATTTACATTATTAAATTTAAAATACACATGACGCAAGAAAAAAAAATCATATAATCATGTTTGATCACACTTCACTTGCAACTGTATGTACATTGTTGAGGTCACCACCACCATCCTTATAACATCACCTTGTCGGCATCACCAACTCCATCTGGTAAGCGTCATCACCACCATATAGCGTCGGTTTCACCGCCATATAAAAAAAGATATAAATTATAAATAGTTAAGAAATTTTGATTTATGAGTTATGATATGGTTTTAGAAGTGGCCGAAAGTGATGGGGTTTCGTTTACTGGGTCTGTTTTATGGGCTCTCGTGTGGGTTTAAAAATAGACTGAAAGTGGTGGGTTTCATCTGATAAGCGTATTTGTAGGTTTTGTTCTTAGTTAAGAAATGAGTTTCATTTGGTTTTGAGATGGTGTTCTGATTATATTTATGGTGAGAGAAAACATAGAATGAGAAATTTAAGAGGGTGACGGAATATAACCGGGTGGTGTACACTTAATGGTGTTTGATTTTCATTTGTTACACCTAATGATCCTGTGTGTGAAAATGATTAAGTGGCTGCGATTTTAATGGGTTTGATTTTCATTTGTTTGGTTTTAATGAAGTTGTTTGTTTTAAAAAGGTTGGTGAATATGAAAATGGTTTTTGATGGTTAAATATGAGGATGATTTTTGATTTTCGGAGATGATAGAGAAATGAATCGAATGGAGGAGACAAAGTTAAATATAAAATGACTATTATACATGCACATGAGGGATTTAACGAAGGTTAGTGTGACCCGTTAAAGTAAAGGACCAATGTTATTCCCTTTTATCACATATACCTTATCACAATAACAACCTTTACCACACAAACACCCACGTTACACAAACTGTAGGCGTAGAATAGAAAGATAAAGTAAAGAACTTGGTGACTTGATGTATAAATTCGTGTATATGTTTAGAGAGGTAGAGAGAAGAAAGATGAAAACAATAAGATGTTATATTGCTTCAAAGGAAAAACACACACACACACACTCAAGCACACCCCTCAAATGACATACTTGAGGGGTATTTATAGTAAGAGAGGATGATGCCCTAAGGCTTGGCCATGGGCCTTGAGATGGACTTGGATTGGGCTTGGGTTACACGAACTAGGCAAGGCTAGCTTAACTTAACTAATGCCCAATTAGCTTAGCCCAATCCACGAGCCCGTTGACTATTCTATCACAATATCTAACACACATTACAAAGTTCCTAATCGTGAATGACCATCACTTCTAATAAAAATAATCAAGGCTAACAATCTCCCCCTAAGGGGTGGTCATTCAAAAGATGCTCCACTTGAATAGGTCTTTAATCTTTTTGAGCTTGAACTTTGTGAGTAGATATAGAATAGTCTTAATTCTTTGTTCCTTCATGCTTTGTGATCAGTTAATGTGGTTGTCTGCCGTTGTCAACTTCGTTGGTTAGGTGTCTCCACATCTTTCTCCACCATGCTCACACTTCTATTTGACTTTGAGTTTCCAATGATGAAGTTCTCAAGTCTTTACACTTTGTAGATTCTTTGACATTGACGAAGAATCATCTTTAACTTTGAGTTGCCTTTGATTTTGATGAGAACTTTCATGTGTTGTTGGTATGAGCATGTGGCGAGTCTGCACGATCAATCCGCTCCGGAGCTTCCATAAGAAGAAAACATAAAACACGTTAGTAATAAGCGGATTCCGGCACTTACAAGTTTGAATTTTGAGGGTGTTAACAGCATAGTGTGAAAACACGTCTCTAATTCTCACAGAGGCCGTTCCTGAACTGGAGTCCCACAAGCGAGATAACACGATATACCGAAGTACATCTACAGTTCAGATGAGTGGCTGAGGTACACCGAAGCATCACCTCACGACTGTAGACCGTTTGAGACACACTAAGCGTAATCCACGGAGAATTACCGAAGTGACCTGCTGTCAGGGCTGCTTGATGTTGACCCTAGCAGGAATTTCCATTCAATCACTGAAGATCACAGATGTGAAACTTCTCATAAATGTTCTGGCAAATTGCTAAGATCTGCGTAGGACTCTAGAATATATCACTTGTGTCCTAATTGATGAACAACAAGCGATGTCATGTCACGTGTTCCTATGAGATCTTTTGATGAATCTCGTGGCTCTAGACTCAATAGTGCATTTTGGTTTTCCTGAGCGGAGACTAGGGAGATGGTCTCCTTCTTCAATACCAACGATCTCTAAGAGAAAGTCGATAGATTATGTAGGGTTCCCAGTGAGAATGAAACAAATCCCTTTAGAGAGGAATTGAGTGGCTAGAAGGTTTAGTGCAGTGCGTCACTGGGTCCATGACGTCTTTGTCTTCAATACCAGTGTCATCTAGTGACAACCAGTAGCAGATGAATTGAACCCGGTTTCTGCCCTAAGGTTGAATATGGAGGGCTATTTCTTTTCACCATTTCTTCACATTTCTTTTTAATTCTTCAACCCCTTCTTTCTCCTTTCTCACATTACTCCTTTTTTCAATCATACCTGAGGACTTCTAATACTAACTATTGGTGATGTCCTTGGGTAGATCCCTCCGGCTCTGGCGGATCATAGGACGAATTTCCTATCCTTAGTCACCTTATAACTCCATGACTGTCCTATTGTTGCCATAAAACCATTTTTCTTGAAAATCTCTCAAAGTGTTTATGATTATAAAACATGATTTTGTTAACACCTTGAGAGTTTTATATTTTCAGAAACACTCCCCCTTCACATGTGCTTATATTGTTTTAACTTAAATCTTCACAGTGAGGGTAGAGATCGCACTTTTTGAATTGATCGACTTTAAATGAACTAGACCGATTCGAGACACGTTTACATCACTAGAGAACTAGCTTGAAATTATTACCCGTCCTGGTCAAGTCATAGAAATTTTCTCGAGATGGTACATGATTCCTCGTCAATTCAATGGTTTCATCTGAGTCGAGCTCTTTTGAGATTCAAACAACGATCATTAAACTTTTTTGATCACATTTTAATCACGTTTCTCCCCCTCAAAAATAGCATATCCAAGATGTTTTTGAAACAAAATGATTAAAAGATATGTTTTTCGGAAAGCATTTGGAGAGAAACTGATTTAGCATGAATTTTGGAACAATTTTGGTTTTATACTCCCCCTTAACGAAAGCATATTTTTCATACAGAAAAGTTAGAATCAATTAAGGGTTTAGAGGGAGTTATCTTGGTACCAAGTGTGAGAGATTTTGAAAAATCTTTTTGAAAACTTTCAAATCAATGGTACGCAAGATGAAGATTTAAAAAATCTTTTGAAGATATTGAAGAAGAATGTTCTTCATTTGATTTAGGATAAGTGCTCGATATTTATGAAAATCGATTTTGCGTAGCACTTTCCTTTCTTTAAAGATCGGGTTGCAAGCGGAAATACTTACAAGCCATTTTGTTTTTAGGAATAGTGCTTGAAAAATATTTAAAACCTTTGATTGGTTTAGCACTTTCCTTTCTTTGAAGTGCGGGTCCTGAACTGATGTGTCCAGAAGCCATTATGTTGAAGTCCGGGTTTCGTACTGAAGTATACGAAAGCCATTATTTTTGAAGAAATTTTGAGAAACGACATGTTTTAGAAAACAATTTAAAGAACTCTCGCTCAAGCATCTGTACATGCCCGTATCATTGTTGAATGACATTTCTAGAAACGTACAGAATATCGATTATACGAGAGACATGTCGTAGAAGAATATTTTTGGATTTTTGATTTTCTATTGTTTTTGTATTTATTTTTTATTTTTGTGTTTTGCTTTTGTTGGTTTTATAAAAGAAATGGAAAATCAAAAATAGAAGATAGAGAGAATGTAGAAGAAGATTTTACAGAATTGGAACCCTCTGATGAGCTGGGTTCAGAGATATTTGATTCACCTGCATCCAAAGAAGAAGAGTTTTCACAAATAAGAGTGTTAGAAGTACAAGATTCCTCACGGTGAGGGTGATCACTATCAACGGTTGTAGTGGTTTCTACTTCCTTATCCTGATGAGTTTCACTATTATCTGTGTTGGAGCAAGTATCAAAAATCTTTCCTGTGGGAATCCATCTAAGACCTATTTGGTTGAAAACTTTTCCCGTGGGTATCCACCTAAGGTAAGATCTAGAAGTTGTTTTCTTATCAGATGCAGCGGAAGACTCATTTTTTGAAAAACTACGTCCTGAAGAGATCCACCTATTAGGTTTCTGTTTGATGTCCATCTTGTCAACGGGTTTGTTTCGGTTTTGAGTCTTAGTGGATTGTGCCTTGGCACGAGAACTATCTTTCTTGAGATATTGTAAGGCACATGCCTCATGATTAGCTGAAAAGACACATTTTTTACATGTAGTACAGACAAATTCAATATTCTTGTTTAAAACAGCAGCTTTAACTTTGTCACTACAGTCTTTTGGAAATTGATTCTTGTTCGAAAAAGACTTAGAATTCCTAGTGTTGTTTTCTACGGGCATAGCATTTTCTTTTGCGCAACTACTCTTAGATGCAAGCCAATCCCTAGTCTTTTGTAGAGTGTTCCTAGGTAATGGTTTACTACTACTAGCAGTGCCTTGAAATCTTGTAGAATTCATCACCCTAGATGTTGCACCTAGAATTCCGTCTTTTCGAGTATGTGCCTTTTTCCTAGCTTCTTCTAGATAGTGATTGTTGACCATATTGTTAGAACCAACAGATTCTTTAACTGGATTTGCGGTCACATTCCGTGTACTTTTCCTAGAAGTGCCATGTGTAATTACTTTTTCTTTATCAAAAACTGGTTTTTCAAAAGCTTTGACAATTCTCTTTTTAATAGGCAAAGTCTGTGGAGTGACTGTTTTTGACAAATCATTTTTCTCATTGACTTTTGGAGGAGACTGAGAAATAGACATTTTTGGTTTGAAAACCGGTTTGGGAACATTTGTTTTCTCCTCAGTCAATGGTTTTGCAAACTTAGTATCCACAGCCTTTCCTTTTAGACATCCCAGCTGAGCTCTCAAAAGATCATTTTGCTCTTGCATGTCCTTGTAGGCACGCTCATATGACAGTTTGTCATACTTGCATTCCTCAGATTTTCGATCAAGTTGTTTAAAATAGGACACGTTTTCTTTTTTAAGTTTTGCAAGAGCATTTTCATATTTTGAAACAATTGCGGAGGTCTCAGACTGGAGTCTTTCATGATCTTCAACAGAATATGTTTGCAAAATAATGGACATGATATCGGTAGTCATAACATCTTCGAAGAGAGAATCATTTAGATTTTCCAAAACTTTGATGTGTTCAAAACATTCATTAGCTTGCTTTACCAGGGATTTATGGTCCTTGACAAAGTCAGCTGTTTCTTTCAAAAGTGCTTGTTCAACATGAATTACCCTTGAGTTGATGTTATTCAGCTGAGGGGCAATTTGAGTTTCAAAAAACTTTCTCTGTTCGATATCAAAAGTAGAGAACTAGTTGTTAGGTGTCATAGTGGTTTTAGTTTTAACAGTCTCTTGAAGACTCCCAATTCTAGTTTTAACATCGTCTAAAATGCTTCTAGTATCACTTGTGTTAAAAGGATTGTTTGAAGACATTTGTTCGATTTTCGAAAGAGATTTGGAAACTACAACTGGTTTTGAAACTGATTTTGAAACTGGTGTTGACACTTTGTTTGAAACACTTGGTGTGGTGAAAAACGTTGATTGTTCTTTTTGATTAACAAAAGTAATTCCATTAATTTTGTTCCATTTGTTATAATCAATCGGTTTAAGATCTGGATTCTTTTGTTTCATTTTTAATCGACTCTCCTCAGATAGTTCTAACGTTTCAAGAGAATCACGAACAATTATGGGTTCATGCAAAGGTTGTCCATTGTTCAACACATTCCGTTCTTTCTGAGCTTTCTTGAGGAACGAAGGAGGTGAGTTACCAAGAGCCATTTTATGTGAAGTGTGAAAAATCGGATTTACTTGATTAGAAAGCATCTTGTTTGATTTAGCGGAATGACCCGTTGTAAGAAGCAAATTATCCAATTTCTTGATCATTTCATTTTTATCCAGAATTTCATCAAGAAGAGAATCTTCTCGTTTTGAAAAATCAGCAATCAACTGTTTCTTCTCTTTTTCAAGATCAGAGAACAGTGTTTTTTGTTTAGAAAGTTGGTTGTTTAGATCAGAAATTTCCTTGTTTAAAGATTTTATTTTCAAATTCAGATTCACATCAAGTGTGTCATACTTGAGTTGCAATTGTTGTTCTCTTAAAACAGAATCTCGATAACCAATTTCTAATTCTGAAAGTTTGTTTGTATGAAATTCAAAGGCTTTGGCGTGCTCCTTGTAACTCTCAAGCTCAGCGGTCAATTTTTTATTCGCGGCCTTAATCTCGCGATTGACCGTTCTTACTTTCTCAACTTCAATGCCACATTGATTGATTAATGATTCAAAATAAGCACGAGTTTCCTCATCATTAGCACCATTCTGTATCACTTGACCTCCATTAGGATCCATATATGGAGTTTCAGAGTTAACATTGCTATTAACTTGCTCTCCCACATATGTGTCATAATAAGGTTCGGGAGACACAGAATGTGGCTTCTCATGAGTAAACGAATGTGGTACCTCATTGAGTGAATCTGTGTCGTAGACAGGAGTTGTGTCATAAGTACCGTTTGATGTTGTGGCATGTTGATTGATTGTGTGACTGGAGGTTGCAGTATCGTTTGCTTTATCTTCCCATTTTGGGTACCTGAATTTTATTTCCTCGGCAGTCAACTCAATTCCCAACTCTTCTTTTTCTGCTAACATCAACATGTACTGGATCTTTTCAAGCTTTGTCATTGGTATGACACTAGATCCTGAATCTTGTCTTTGAGGTTCGGAGGTAGCATTCTGAACAGAAGTCATAAAACAGTTATTCCCATTTTGATATCCCATATTCTGATTCACAATCTGACCCCCTTGATGTCCATCTCCATAATTCCCAACGACTGGAGCTGCAACATTGCCATTCTGATTACCCACTGCTCTATTCCCAACATTCTGTCCCATCTGATTTCCAACATTCTGACCCAACTGATTACCCTGATACGGAACCGCCTGATTACCCATGCGACTGCTAAATGCTTTATCCAATAAAGAAAATACCTGTTGCAAGGTCGCTTCTACTTCAGCTTCAGGATCAGTGATTCCTTGTTCCTGGTATTGTGGATACGGTTGTTGAATGACTTGTTGTTCTTGTGGATAGAATTGTTGTTGAGGTTGTCGAATGTATTGCTGCAAGTTGTTGTTGGTGGAAGATGATGAAGCTTGTTGTTGTGTATTAACTGAAGGTTGAGTCTTTGCAATAAGTGCCAATGGAGCATGATTCTTTGCCAATCTTTCTTTCCTGACTTCATTCACTTCAGCTTGGTTTTATTTCAGAAAATCGTTGAGTTGATCAATGTTTACCTGATGTAAGTCTTTTGTTTGGTTGACAATAGTTACATATCGTCCCCATTCTCCTGGAAGATTATTCAGGAACTTGATGTTTTGAACGATTGTTCTGGGTGCCAACTTGTTTCTGATTAGCTCATTCATCAAAGTGCAAAACCTTCCATAGTATGATTCAATGGATTCTCCTGGTGTAGATGTAAACTTTTCCCATTCAGTTAGCAGCTTGTTCTCCATATCTTGTTTACCAATTTCTGTTCCAAAACATAGCCGTCTAACACGTTCCCACATATCGAAAGCAGTTTCACAACTGTCTACCGCAGCAAAGATGTCTATTGGTAAACCCAGTTGGATAATATGAATTGCCATGTCATCTGCATCGACTTGTTTCTGATCCTCTCAGTGTATTCTGATTCAGTTTGAAGATGAGAGGATGGTGGGATGGGAGGTGTTGCATCTGGATTTCCAGGTACATGAACTTGTCGAGGCTGGAAGGGTCCATCCTGAATGGATTTAATCATGAGTTTCCCATTAGGTTTGGTCTTTATGTAACGGAGCATTCGACTTGTCCATTGAAGATAACCACCTTTTGCCAACATAGGAGGTCGGTTTTCGGCACCGGCTGCATGAATGTCTTGTTGAGTAGCCATTGATGAAGGTATGATATGATAAAGTTGATGTAGGATCGATTCAACGATAAAGGAGTTGTGGTTGATGAAGATTAAGCTCGGTTGAGGTGATTCTGAAAGTCGTACTCGTAAACTCGGTTCTTAAAAAAAATTTCGCCCAAAATTTGAAATTCACTTTAAAAATCAATTCTAAGGTCGTATGAAAAATTTGAGTTATGACAATTTTGACGCCAAATTTGACCCGAAAAATTTGAATTTAGGCCCAAAAATTTGAATTTTTGACCAAAATTTTCACAGTTAAACCAAAATTTGAATTTCGCGTAAAAATTGAACGTTTAGTCTCCTCGAAAAATTAAATTTTACTCAAGTTTTCCCGCCTAAAAATTAGGCGTAGACCAAAGAAGTTACGAGTAGGATGTAGTTACGAGTAGGATGTGGTTACGAGTAGGATATGGTTACGAGTAGGATATGGTTACGAGTAGGATGTGGTTACGAGTAGGATCTTATGCGTAGGAAGCTTAGGCGTAGGATTCCTTAGGCGTAGGATCTTATGCGTAGAAAGTATCTTACGCGTAACCTTAAGCTTATGCGTAGACAAAAAGTTACTCGTAGACCTTACGCGTAATTGTGAAGTTATGCGTAGAGTTACTCGTAAGATTTTAGCTTATGCGTAGACTATGGTTAAGAACCAAAAATCCTTTACACTGTCACAGCGTAAGAGATATCCACAAGTCGAAGTGTTCCACACACTTATCCAAGTGAGGGAAGCACTTAGTAACCGTTATAGCACGAAGATTCTTCACCAAAAAGTTACGAGTAGAAAACTTAGGAGTAGTTGACTTTCTTACGAGTAGAACTAGGGTTTTGACCTACTCGTAAAAAATTTCCAGTGATTCAACCAATTTCTCTTGCACAGATAGCCTTAAAAACACTCAAATAACACAAAAATGTTAACCTTTTTCACCCAAAGTGCTTAGAAAAGTTACGAGTAGAAAACTAGGGTTTTGACTTTTTGACTTCTACTCGTAAGAAATTTCCAACGATTCAAATGATTTCGCTTGCACAGATATCCTTAAAAACACTCGAATAACCCAAAAATGTCGACCTTTTTCACCCAAAGTTGCTAGAAAAGTTACGAGTAGAAATGACCAATGAACCAAAAACGAGTTCAAAAGTGAAGAAAACCACGTAAAGCTTGGAACTTTTTGCAAAAAACTGAAACTTTAGCACCAAATAAACCTTAAACCACAAGAATCTTGAATTTTTGAGTGCAAAAATTAAAGCTTTAAGCGTGACAAATATGTAAAACGTGAGCTTTATGCGTAACCCTTCAAAACAAACACAAACACTCCTAAACCATTGTTAGGCGATTGATACCAATTGTTATTCCCTTTTATCACATATACCTTATCACAATAACAACCTTTACCACACAAACACCCACGTTACACAAACTGTAGGCGTAGAATAGAAAGATAAAGTAAAGAACTTGGTGACTTGATGTATAAATTCGTGTATATGTTTAGAGAGGTAGAGAGAAGAAAGATGAAAACAATAAGATGTTATATTGCTTCAAAGGAAAAACACACACACACACACACTCAAGCACACCCCTCAAATGACATACTTGAGGGGTATTTATAGTAAGAGAGGATGATGCCCTAAGGCTTGGCCATGGGCCTTGAGATGGACTTGGATTGGGCTTGGGTTACACGAACTAGGCAAGGCTAGCTTAACTTAACTAATGCCCAATTAGCTTAGCCCAATCCACGAGCCCGTTGACTATTCTATCACAATATCTAACACACATTACAAAGTTCCTAATCGTGAATGACCATCACTTCTAATAAAAATAATCAAGGCTAACAATCTCCCCCTAAGGGGTGGTCATTCAAAAGATGCTCCACTTGAATAGGTCTTTAATCTTTTTGAGCTTGAACTTTGTGAGTAGATATAGAATAGTCTTAATTCTTTGTTCCTTCATGCTTTGTGATCAGTTAATGTGGTTGTCTGCCGTTGTCAACTTCGTTGGTTAGGTGTCTCCACATCTTTCTCCACCATGCTCACACTTCTATTTGACTTTGAGTTTCCAATGATGAAGTTCTCAAGTCTTTACACTTTGTAGATTCTTTGACATTGACGAAGAATCATCTTTAACTTTGAGTTGCCTTTGATTTTGATGAGAACTTTCATGTGTTGTTGGTATGAGCATGTGGCGAGTCTGCACGATCAATCCGCTCCGGAGCTTCCATAAGAAGAAAACATAAAACAGGTTAGTAATAAGCGGATTCCGGCACTTACAAGTTTGAATTTTGAGGGTGTTAACAGCATAGTGTGAAAACACGTCTCTAATTCTCACAGAGGCCGTTCCTGAACTGGAGTCCCACAAGCGAGATAACACGATATACCGAAGTACATCTACAGTTCAGATGAGTCGCTGAGGTACACCGAAGCATCACCTCACGACTGTAGACCGTTTGAGACACACTAAGCGTAATCCACGGAGAATTACCGAAGTGACCTGCTGTCAGGGCTGCTTGATGTTGACCCTAGCAGGAATTTCCATTCAATCACTGAAGATCACAGATGTGAAACTTCTCATAAATGTTCTGGCAAATTGCTAAGATCTGCGTAGGACTCTAGAATATATCACTTGTGTCCTAATTGATGAACAACAAGCGATGTCATGTCACGTGTTCCTATGAGATCTTTTGATGAATCTCGTGGCTCTAGACTCAATAGTGCATTTTGGTTTTCCTGAGCGGAGACTAGGGAGATGGTCTCCTTCTTCAATACCAACGATCTCTAAGAGAAAGTCGATAGATTATGTAGGGTTCCCAGTGAGAATGAAACAAATCCCTTTAGAGAGGAATTGAGTGGCTAGAAGGTTTAGTGCAGTGCGTCACTGGGTCCATGACGTCTTTGTCTTCAATACCAGTGTCATCTAGTGACAACCAGTAGCAGATGAATTGAACCCGGTTTCTGCCCTAAGGTTGAATATGGAGGGCTATTTCTTTTCACCATTTCTTCACATTTCTTTTTAATTCTTCAACCCCTTCTTTCTCCTTTCTCACATTACTCCTTTTTTCAATCATACCTGAGGACTTCTAATACTAACTATTGGTGATGTCCTTGGGTAGATCCCTCCGGCTCTGGCGGATCATAGGACGAATTTCCTATCCTTAGTCACCTTATAACTCCATGACTGTCCTATTGTTGCCATAAAACCATTTTTCTTGAAAATCTCTCAAAGTGTTTATGATTATAAAACATGATTTTGTTAACACCTTGAGAGTTTTATATTTTCAGAAACACTCCCCCTTCACATGTGATTATAAATATCGCCTTCCAAAACCAACTAAAACACCCTTCGAATTTTACAGCAAAAAAAACCGGAAAAAAAAAATAATAATAAAAATAAATAAAAAAAGAAGGGAAAACCTAAATTGGTATAGTTTATTTGATACGTTTGGGACAAATACAGTGAACAAAATTGTTAATAATAATAACTTACATAAAATAAGCTTTAAAAAGTCTATACTTATAAATCATTTATTAATTAAGATAGTACAAATACTTTTAAAATTCAATATGGAAAATTTAAGTCTAATGATTAAAGGCATCCATTACGGTGAAGCTATTAAAAGTTTATAAAATTGTCGCATAATAAAATATTAATTTACAAACTTTTTCATACTATAAACTTGTTCACATTATAGATAAAGCTTTTAGTATGCTTATAAAATTGCTAATCCATGCAATGCATTGAATTATAAACCTCTTTAAAATACTAAACATTTTCATGTCACCTAAGCTTGAAATGATTCCTCCCTATGATACTCAAAAATTTAAACCTCTTCATAATTTTTTGAACCTATTTTTAAACCACCATATTGAATACTCTAATAGATATAAATTTTAGAGTTAATTACATAATTGGTCCTTCTGGTTTGTCGGATCTTGCAAAAAATGTCCCTGTGCTTTTTTTTTACGGGTCATGTCCTCGTGGTATGCAAAAGTTACGGGTTTGGTCTTTTGACGGGTCATGTTGTTAGTTGACCGTTAACTTTGATGGGTATACAAACCACAAGGACGATTTATGTAAAAAAAAAATGATTAAAAAAAACGAAAAAAACTGATTTAAAAAAAAAAAAAAAAAAAAAAAAAAAAAAAAAAAAACGAAAAATTGTTTAAAAAAAAATTTACAAAAAATATTTATTACATTTAAATTTGTGCTTATATATAATGTGAGGGCCTCAGATTTTTTTTTTTTTTTTTTTTTTTTTTTTTTTTTTTTTTTTTTTATACTTAAATTTTGGGCTTATGTACAACATGAGGGCCTAAATTTTTTTTTATTAACACTTAAAAAAACTTTTAAAAAATGTTTATTATACTTAAAAAAAACTTTTTTTAATGCGTATTTTGTACGATTTTAGTATATTTTCATCCATTTTTATACGTTTTCGTCTGTTTTATAAGTTTTTATACGTTTTTATCAATTTTTATACGCTTCTTATACGTTTTTATACGCTTTCATTTTTTTATTAAATAGGTTTTTAAGTATTAATTAAAAATTTTAAGCGTATAAAAAAAACTTTTTTTTAATGCGTATAATTTTTTTTAAACATATAAAAACTGTTTAATAAAAAATTTTAAGCCCTCGCATTATAAATAAGCCCAAATTTAAGTATAATAAATATTTTTTTTTAAATGTTTTTTATTTAAGTTTTTTTTTTTTTTTTTTTTTTTTTTTGAAGTTATTTATTATTATTATTTTTTTAATCAGTTTTTTTTTTTTTTTTTTTTTTTTTTTTTTTTTTTTTTTACATAAATCGTCCTTATGGTTTGCATACGCGTCAAAGTTAACGGTCAACTAACAGCATGACCCGTCAAAGGACCAAACCCGTAACTTTTGCATACAACGAGGACATGACCCGTAAAAAAAAAAGCACAGGGACATTTTCTGCAAGATCCGACAAACCACAAAAACCAATTATGTAATTAACTCTAAATTTTAATACTATATATTAAATGTAATAAAGTTATCATACCATCTATTAGCTACTTGCGAATACAAGTTGTTGTCAACCACTTTGACCATCTATCTTCGTAATATTACCGATTATCGCCTCTATATTGCCGTACTAATAAAATCAGACTCCGTGGACCGGACACGTAGCTTACCGAATCACACGAATAGCCTACTATTTTTGTATGGTATAGGTTGACATCGTTTAGAGTTATTAAAACAAAAAATTCTCACCGTACATAAAGGCATTGTCATATAAAACCAATAATCGAAAAAAATAATCGCCAAAATTATTAAATACAAAGTACTCCCGCCGCAATTTGCTGCTACTCTTATTAAAATACGTCCGCTAATTGTGTCATCGGTCTTTACCAGGTTATTTTATTTTCTAATGGAACAAGGCATTTTGAAATGTTTGTATTGCTCACTACTTTTTATTTAGAAATTGAAAACAAATGGTTTCATCTGTTTTTGTCTGTATTTTTACATTTTTATATGTTTTCATCCGTTTTTGTCTGGTTTCATCCTTGTTTTACGTTTTTATACGTTTTCGTCCGTTTTTATACGATTTCGTCCGTTTTTGTACGTTTTCATCTGTTTTTATAAGTTTTCATCTGTTTTTATACGTTTTTGTCAGTTTTTATACGTTTTCGTCAGTTTTTATACGTTTTAATCCGTTTTCGTCTGTATTTTTACGTTTTTATATGTCTTCATCCGTTTTTGTCTGGTTTCATCCGCTTTTATACGTTTTCGTCCGTTTGATTTCGTCCGTTTTCATATGTTTTTATAAGTTTTCATATGTTTTTATACGTTTTCATCAGTTTTTATACGTTTTTCTCAGGTTTAATACGTTTTCGTCCGTTTTTACACATTTTCATCCGTTTTTATACGTTTTCGTTAGTTTTTATATGTTTTCGTCCATTCTTTTACATTTTTGTCCGTTTTAATACGGTTTCGTTTGTTTTTATACGTTTTCGTCCATTTTTATACGTTTACGTCTGTTTTTATACGTTTTCGTCCGTTTTTTTACGTATTCTTCATTTTTTATACGTTTTTGTCAGTCTTCATACGTTTTCGTCGATTTTTATACGTTTTCATATGTTTTTATACGATTTCTTCATCAGTTTTTATACGTTTTCGTCCGTTTTTTACTTTTTTGGTCAGTTTTAGTACGTTTTTGTCCGTTTTTACACGTTTTCGTCTGTTTTTATACGCTTCGTCCGTTTTTTACGTTTTCATCATTTTTTATACGTTTTCGTCAGTTTTTATACGTTTTCATATGTTTTTATACGATTTCATCAGTTTTTATACGTTTTCGTCCGTTTATTACTTTTTTGTCGGTTTTAATATGTTTTCGTCCGTTTTTACACGTTTTCATCCGTTTTTATATGTTTTCGTCAATTTTTATTCATTTTCGTCGGTTTTTTAAGTTTTCATCCGTTTTCGTCCGTTTTTATACTTTTCGTCTGTTTTTTTTACGTTTTCAGCGGTTTTCATCTGTTTTCGTCCGTTTTAATACGTCTTCGTCTGTTTTTTATTCGTTTTCGTCTGTTTTTATACTTTTTCATCCATTTTTAGCCATTTTCGTCCCTTTTTTAAGTTTTTGTCCGTTTTCATACGCTTTCATCCGTATTTTTACGTTTTCGTTCGTTTTAACACGTTTTCGTCCGTTTTTATACACCTTCATCCCATCTAAACCCATCTATTAAAATAAACTAAACCCATTTAGACACATCTCATTAAAAAAATTTACACAACTAGACTCAAATATAACCATTGGCCTCTAATCAGGTACGAAGACAAGTATACATCTCCGTACACAATAAATTTTAAGTTTATAACGGTGTGTAAACCACATACGCCTGAAAGTATATGCAACTGTCAAATATCAGACTACAGTGGAGTATGTTACATGATTCTATGCTACCTTTAAATAATTCACAAAGCATAACCTTTTTGGTATTTGACAGTAGCATGGTTTTTGACAATAGTGGAACACCATGTCAAGAGAAAGGGCGGGAAGATGTTTATTATTATTATTATTATTATTATTATTATTATTATTATTATTATTATGAAATAAAACATTAAATAGCGTCATAAAGTTTCATTGAGCTACTTCTAGATCAGGCCTTCTATCAAGAGCTTCTAAAGTTGAATCATCCGGGAATGCATCTGGATATGTGGCTTTGATCTTTGCTTTTAGACTCCTGAAAGAACACAATATATAACTTCTAAGATCACTGCACATTTGTCTTATTAGGGAGGTTTTTGGGATTGTTTATTTAAACAACTTATTACATTTATTACAAGCACATAAGCAGTTTTGGGTATTTGAACGAAAAACATTGCTTACATTTATCAGCCCTCTTGAGGGTGCCATAAAGTATAATAGGGTGATCATATGTGTCTGCTTATAAGCATGAGCACAAGCATAAGCTGTTTAGATAAACAAACATAACCACACCCCAGAATGTCCAAAACCAACTTCGTACACGTGAATTCGGATCAGGGGCGGATCTACATGAAACACAGGGTATGCACGTGCATACCCTGTGTAAAATTTCGACAGTGTAAAAAAATTTGGTTTTTCTTAAAAGGCACTACAAAATACACTAAGAAGTTAACAGTGCACACCCTTTGGAACATAGAAAAAATATGAGTGCATACCCAGATCTAACTTGAGATTTTTTAATTCTTCAATGTGACAAAATAGATGGATGTTGTGTAAAAAAGGTGCAGTAGGAGATCTTGGTTAGCACTTGAAGAAGAAAGAGAAGAGGTAGGTCAAATAGTCAATAAGTTTTGTGTTTTTCCTTACCCATTTAAGTCCACTCAAGGTTGTAAAAATCGCTCGGCGGTACCGTGGCGGTTGACCCCCGCCAAGCGCCATAGCCACCATGGCAGCGCCATGGCGGTGACCCTAAATTATAAAGGAATTTATTAAAGAAATAAATATTAGCAAGATTAATTATAAAAACTAGCTTAAATTAGAACAAAATCAATAAAATCGAAGTTAATTGCCGTGAATCTGAAAAAAAAAAAAACCCTAGATCTGAAGTTGACCGGCGTTGACCAAACCGCCGCCAAGGCCGATTTTGACCGCCAAGCTCCGATTTCTGACCGATTTTGACCAAAACGCCATGTTAGACCGACTTGGGAAATATCGTGGCGGTGGACCGCCGAAATCCGCCATGGCGGCCGCCATGGCCGATTTTTACAATACTGAGTCCACTATTTCTCTTCCCCAAAACCCATCACTCAAATTCACAATTACATGGTAACATGATATTACAATTAAATTTAATAATATAACTTAATCCATTTTAATATTATTTTTTCTTTCGTATAGCCAGTAAGTTTACATGGGAAATATATCTTTTTAGCTTTTAACTTTTACGGGGTGTTTGGTTCACAAATTTATAATCCATGTATTTCAAATTTTGAGGTTTTTTTAAACTTTACAAGTTTTCAAACCTCTATTTTTCAATTGCATCTTCATGTTTGGTTGACAGAAAATGTTAAAAAAGATTTGCAGTGTGAATTAGTAAATGACAATATTGTCCTAAGATATTCCCTATCAAATCAATAATGCCTACAAGAACAACAAACACCATTTGACTTGCTTGAATTACTCATGTAGTCAACTGACGTAAGAAGTATGAATGAACACAAATTAACCAAACAAAACAAAGTTACGAAATAATCCAACTTATCGGCATGAAAATTAAAGATAAAAAATAACAAAAACAAAATTATCCCCAAAATTACTACTTGAGTACGCTTTTAAAATTCTTGAAATCAAGGGGACAAAACTAAATATGAACCAAAGTTACGAATATCCATTTGTAGGATGTGTGCTATAATTGATTTTGATACCCCAACAATTAGAAAGAAACCAACTTGTTTCTTTTTAAACTTGAAATTGATTTCCGTGAACTATAAACTTTCATCCTTGTAAACATAAAATCTCTCATTTTGTTCAAACTCTCATTTTGCTCAAGTTCGTTTATATAAAAATCCCAAATTAAGTTTTCAACCCAAAAATCTATTGCAAACGCCAAATTGATACTTACCTCCACAATATTAAAGATTAGAAGTAAAGGAAGAAGACATTTGATTTAATGCAACTAAATAAGGAAGAAAATTGATGATATAATTTATGTTGGACATGAAATTTGAGAATGAGTGGATGAGAGAGATGAAATTTGAGATTGAGTGGATGAGAGAATGGTGGAGGTTTTTAAGGGCATTTTTGTCTAATGGGGTAAAAAGAAGAATTCGAGTATGTCGTATTACAAATGTTCTCCTCATCCAATGAGTTTAAAAAGCCTCTATTTTGAGGGTCCCACCATAATTAAATACCTCACTTTTCACTTACCAAACACGATTTTTGAAGACTTTTAATTTCAAATTGGGAAAAATCCTTCAAATATCACTCAACCAAACATCACATTAAGGTTTTTTGTTTTAGACGTTTTAGTTATGAAATTATCGTCACACTGTTCTTTTAATACGTTAACCATTATTCAATAAATATACTCAAATGTGAGTAGGGGCGGAAACGAGCCGAGCCCGAGCCTGCCAGAGCTCGAGCTCGGCTCGTTTAAGTTTTAAAAGGCTCGAGCTCGGGCTCGAGCTCGTTTAGGCTCGGCTCGTTCGAGCTTTTTACCGATCCGATCCCGAGCTTTTCACAAAAGCTCGGCTCATTTCCACCCCTAAATGTGAGTAACTAATTAATAACCCAAGCTTGATAAACTATTTTAACTTAAAAAAATAAAAAATAAAAACTCGGATTGAGAAAATGAGACAATCGCGCCTAACTAGAATTCCAAATAACCCGTCCCGAAAAACCCATACCGAAAAATTAACCAAATTTACTAGTAAGTGCATACCCTCTTCAAAAATTCTAGATCCGCCACTGATTCGGCTTCATATAATTTCATTTTTCAGCTTTCCTTTCAGTTATAAAAACACTTTCAATGAAATTTATTACATAAATATTGCACTTGGACATCTTAGGTTTAAGTTTTCCTTCGTTACAACATTAAGAAACCATCAAACAACATACAGATCATCCCGGTATTAATCAATTAAAATGGTGTACACATAAAAAAACACTCATTTCAGGGGCCGTGACAATTATACTTTCTGTTTCAATGCGCTATGGTCCCCTAAGAAAAAGGGGACCTGGAACATAATATGTGACTTGTAACCAACCATTATCTATATATTTTTTTATCATCTATATGAGTATATAGCTTTATCTTTATCTTTATTCAGGCCTTAATGAGACAAGCTGTCCGGTTAGGTCTTTATGACTTCATATTCGAGCCATTTGAAAACTTGGGGGCGTCAGTCCACTTATAAAGTCTCAACTCATACAGATTTCATTATTAGATTTTAAATTAATTCACAAACTAGTTTAATCTATTGTGATTCAGTGTTGAAACAATGTTAAGGTAACTTTCTGATTGCAAACAACCTTTTCCAGAACAGATTGTGCGTTGAATGAACTTCCCCCATTCTAAGGTGCAATGAGCAGAGGTTTAATAACATGGTAGAATGGGGGATATGATTACCTGAAAAGTATTGTTTAGTTTATTGATTGGGTTTGTTTATTTTTACAATTTCACGTATAGAGATACAGTAAGATCTCATTTTCTTCTCTCTTGGAATTTCCTTGTTAGCAATAATTTCAGTGATGCATATGCTCATCGAGTGGGATCAAATGTATCATTTTTTGGTCGACTTTAAATAAGTTGCCGAACTCATGTTTGTATAGAAGCTTTATAACAATTTCTTAAGATACGGTCATTGTCACCTAATACACTTCTACTAGTGGTCAAAACTCAAATCTAGCAGATTTTGTTGTTATGATAGAATTTATTGTATGTATAAATTAGAAACAAATAGCCATGAGTGTATCATCTAGGCAATAGGGAAACTAAGAAGGCAATAAGAGAAACTGCATATAACTTGGCTAAGATAAGAGAAAAAAGGAGACATAAGTCAACTAAAGAATCTAATATAATGATGTTAAAGGGCAACGGATGAGTACAGTGTTTTAGTGGAAAAAGTGAGTAAGTGCTTGGGGATGTGATGAAACTTTTGATGATGCTAATTGATGGTTTGCGCAAAGAACTGTGTCAGATGTGAGAAAATGCTATGCAGAATTGTAGGTGGAATACATATAGCAAGAATATATATCATACGCAAGAATCAGTGTTCTAAAACTCGGCCTAGGAGGTAGATTACTCGAGGAGTACTGGGTGAACGGGTAGGTGCCGATGCTATTCGGACCTACTCGGCCAAATTGCTGGGACTGATCAATACTCGGTCCAATTCAGTCCGAATCGGCCAAAATACTCAGGCTACTAGTCAAAACTCGGGCTACTTGGCCAAATTACTCGGATTCGATGTATTTGAAGTCTTATGTTTTTGTTTGAACTTTGAAATTCTTAGAGATATTATGTTTATGTTTGAACTTTTTGAACTATATGAAATATTCGAGATATTATGTTTATGTCATACATATAATTTTGAAACTCACACATTTTTATATAAAAAAGTTCCAATCAGAGTACTCCCTGCATATGCCGATTACTCCCTACAAGATAGTCGACCACTCGAGTAGCAACTAGCGAGTTTTACAACACTGGCAAGAATTATTAACAGATAAAGCTAAAGAACCATAAGATAAACTATTGGAAGACGTTATTGTCACGCTTTTTAAGTGCCAAGATTAAGGTGCCATAATTAATGCGGTATCTAACAAGAGATCAACTATAAGGACAACCTTCCAGATCACATAACTCATCAACATATA
This sequence comes from Chrysanthemum seticuspe, assembly GCA_019973895.1. Lineage (NCBI taxonomy): Eukaryota > Viridiplantae > Streptophyta > Magnoliopsida > Asterales > Asteraceae > Chrysanthemum > Chrysanthemum seticuspe. Next base: position 24,419,993 of record BPTQ01000008.1, read on the forward strand.
TAAAATATATACCAACGATTTGCATATGGTATTTAGTATTTACTGATCTATTGAGGGTTTTAAATGGTGATTTGAATCTAATTGTGCAAGACAGGTATTTTTATACATTTCAAATACTAGTTAATAGTTACTTTTTTAGTTGGTAGCGACTACAGTATTTATCAATGGGAGACTATGTTGGTAGTGTGCATAAACAAGGTAATAAGTTACAAATTCATTTATTTAGTCTTATTTTCAAGAACGTTGTTCTTTCAACTTTTGGTTCTGATTTATTCTGATCTGAGAGAGAAATTTCCGCACTATTTCCAACTATTACTTTATATAATATGAAAACATAAGGCGTATGACATATCACAAAAAAAACAGTGAAGTTGCTGATGAGAAGCCAGAATTCCCCAAAAAATGTAATATGCAAAGGCTAGAGGTGGCAATTTTGACCCACTTACTTAACTAAATGGGTTGATTCCGATTATGTTTTATCTCTAATGGGTAAGATAAAAAAATAATTTGATGGAAAGTCGGTCAAAGGGTCAAAGGTCGCTCATATTATATATTGTAATAGTTAGAAATAGTGCTCAAAGTGTATCTATTAATGCATGACATAGCTGACACCTATGTACTCATTTTAAGGTGTACACACTTTATTAATGCAAAGTTAGAGGTTTAATTAAACGTGTTGGAAGAGATATGGCATGATGGGCGGGTCACACCGGATGGGTCAGGCGTGACGGGTCAAAATAGGTTCGGGATGAAACGAGTCATTTTTGGATTGGATTGACTTGCAAACATTTTCTTCCCCATGTTTTAGAACTTCTCATAAATGAAATACAAGATATCATTAGGATAGTTATCTAAGTGTTTAAATCAAACGGATTTGGAAGGTTGTGTGAAATAAAAGTAGATTATGGGGGACTTTCACCCTGTTCGACACGTGTGATATTATAATATGATATTTCGAAAGGAGACAAATTGCCGGAGGTCATGTTATCTGTAATTTTCATTTATGACAGGATGTTACATGACGGATATGCAGAAGTTCATAAATTAAATATATGGTACTTTGATGAAAAACAAAACAAATGAAAACATCTAGATAAACAATTATATGATCCCTTCGCTCTTGATAGGTATCGAATTTGATTTGAACGTTTATTTTAGTGTTTCCTTACTTTTTTTGCAAAGCAAAGCAAGACCGAATTCATTAACGACCCTGTTTTAGTATTTCCTTACTAACCTTAAATATCTCTTGTGATAATTTATACTTCTATGAAAAGGAGAATAGACATGAAGTTTCATTTTCCTCAACAAATTAATCGAATTATATAAGCTACTTAAGTCAGGCTGACAAGCAAAACAATACGCATGCAAAACTATCACGAACATTTACTCTGAAATAAAGAAAATGTAAAGCAGCAGTAAGTGTAAAAGAATTCAAGGTCAACTAACCTCAGCTTTTGAAAAACATAATCAAGGTCTGATTTCATGGACTTTAAGAGGCGTGTATTTGTAGAAAGATCACTGGACACCTCAGCAAAACATTGTTCTGAATAGTCATTAAAATGAGAGAGGACTGCATTACTGTCCTGCAGACGCCCCAATCTGCAATTATGTGAAAAAGAAGATAATATATGTTAATAAAAAATAATAATAACGTGAACTAACAAAGTATTGTTGGTTAAGGTTTTATTGCAACAATATAATCACTGTTTTTTTCTAGAGTTGCGGTTTTCTCACATAAAGGGTTGTTGGATTTAGCAAATTCCTCTAGACACTCATGTTCTTACTCCATCAAGTTCAAGTAAAACATCAAGGGTTGTTTGCTTTCATGTTAAGCTCATTTTATTCCAAGTTATAAGGGTTCACATCTAATTCAAATATCGTGTGTGGTTGTGGTTCAAGTTCAAGTATTGGCAGTGTTTGGAATTGGAAGTAAGAGCATTCAAGTGTGAAGGTTATGTATGCAATTCGAAGTTGTTAAAAGTAAATATATACGCAGCCATATGACTTTGTTAACAGACCCAAATAGTTATCGATAAAGCACAATGACATTGTTGCCTATGTAACTAACATCAATTCGTTTATACACATAAGCTTAAAATAATGGCTTGAAATTCAGCTTAGAAACAGTTTAGACTACAAAAAAAAAATGCAAATTGTAAGAAAGATTAGAATAAGGAAATGTAAAAATAAAAAAGGGATGCCTACATGATGTTCTGCAATTGCTTAATCGAATCCAAATCATGAGAATCGATTAGTGTTTTGAAGTCCTTTGAAATCTCTTGGGCCATCGCTTTTTTCTCCATTTCCACTTCCCCCTCTTTTCCTTTTTTCACTTCTTCTCGAACAAAATTTTCAATTGCTATGTTTTAGGTGATCTGCACACGCCAAGCGTGCATATATATTTTTGCGGGGTATATCACTTTTGTGGTGTATTCTTTAATACGCCTCTTATAAAGTACAGGTATAAAAACTAGTACCAATACGCTCGTTTGGTTTGTTAATAGGATTGAATATGGATTCGGAATTAGGATTTGGATAGTATAAAGTAGGGATGAGCATTTTGACCCGAATCCCGGAACCGAACCGGAACCGTACCGGAACCGTACCGAAACGGTACCGATCCCGATATACGGTACGGTACCGGGACTATGAAATTAGGTGAAAAAAAAACGGTACCTTTCAAAAACGGTACGGGAATTATTCGGGAATTCCCGATTTAGTACCGGAATACAAAAGGTTTTTTTTTTTAAAACTATTCTACTGATTTTGTATTTTGTATACAAGGAAAAAAAAGGCTTTTACGTTTTGTTACCTCATAAACCCTCCTAAAAACCAAACCCTAACATATCATCAATCATTATCGCTAAAATTTACATCCATAATTCTTCATCATCATCGCTAAAAAAATGGAGGTAAATGCACTCTATACTTTTTGGCTACTGAATACTTTTTGGCTACATCCGTAAAAGGATTGCTTGCTTTTATCAAGTTTATTATCATCGAAAATGCACGTTTTGTCAGGTTTTTACGAGCATGAAATCTAGATTATATTTTGGCTTAACAAAAAACGGGAAAGTATCGTATATGTACCGATTTCCCGGTACCGGGTACCGGTTCCGGTTCCCGTTCGGTACGGTACCGGTACCCTCTTTTATGCTCGGGAAAAAAACGGTACCACCAATTCGGTACGGGTTCGGTACCATTCTGGTACCGTGCTCATCCCTAGTGAGGAGAATGATATTTTTATAATCGAGGTAACACTAGCATTATACCTTTGTGTTCACCTTTGTGTGATAAGAAGAGTTTATGTAGTGGATGAGCATGGAGATGGTCTCCATATGTTGTGTGGTGAAAGAGACAAATGTGTGTTGAACACTATCCAAGCTCGATACAAGATAGACACGTCATGTCCAACTATGAACTGTGTTGAGATTTACGCCATTAGAGGTTATTTGGGATTTTGGCAAGCACTCCGTTGTTCCACTAGTTCTTCCACAATACAAGTTGTCTATTCCAGTCTTTTCGAATGATTGTAGTCTTATAGTTCATTCAAAAGATTTGTGGGAAATATGCACAATCAAATCCAATACAGTGACAAATCATCTAGACATGTATCCCAAAACCGGACGCTTCAAAAACACACAAATAAAAAGGCAACACGTACAGACTATTGGCGCGCTTACTGGTGGTCTTGGGATGTGTATATTCGACCATGTTCCATCAGTGTGTAAACAGAGAAAGTGGTGTGTTGTATACCTCTGGTAGA
>BPTQ01000008.1:24424068-24442307 GCA_019973895.1 Chrysanthemum seticuspe
TCATTTTGTAAGTTTTAGTATATTTGTTATAGTGTTCAAGTATTTTTTTTTAAGGTGTATGTAATTTTTTTTAAGGTGAATGTAAATTTTGCTATATTTTTTTTTTCGTTTTTTACGAAGATTTATTTGTGTATCTTTTTTGATATTTAGATATAATTTTTTGGTAAATTACGACTGTAAATTGTGTCTAAATTTTTTGTGTTAATTCTTTGTAGATTATGTAGCTAAATTTTGTTGTAAATCTGATTATATTTCGTACTTTATATCAGTATATGGGAAATATTTGAAATTTATTTAGAAATTATGTTGAAAATTTAATTTTTTGAAATTTGTAGAACTTTCAACGAAATTTGAATGTATTAAAACTTCAATCTTTTTGAAACGAGTTTCTAAAAAGTTTCAAAACTTTGGTTTGTTTGAACATTACAGTTAATTGTACTATTGTGTAAGAAACAGTACATTCACATGTGCAATAGTGTAAATACTACAAATTATGTTCCCGATGCTATTTTTAACCAAAAAAAGCTGGCATGGACAATGACATAAATCCTCTTCCAAAGTCTATTGATTTTAAAAAATAAGTATCAATCAACAACACATAAATATTTCACATGATTATTAAGTTTTTTTTAGCAATAATTATCAAAAAAATTTAAACAAGAGCATGTAATTTTAAGTAAACATATTATTATAATCTCAATCACACTTTTTTTTTTATGATTTGTGTGATAATGCTAATATGAAATGTGATATAGGTATAAATATTAACAATCTAAAGTTTGCGTTAATAAGGTTATCAATTGATATTTTCTCCAAGGCTTATTATTAGTTACTTTTAACATATCATGTCAGCTCAGAAGCTTGCAAAATAAAAAATAGTGAAACGAGTAATTGACATATGTGAAGCTCTTTCTACATAAAACATAAAATGAGTATTTTTTTTAAATAGTGAAATGAGTAATTGACATTAATTTTATATTGTCATTGCAATTTGTAAAAACTAAAAATTTGCATCATTGCTTCATTGTCACAGAGATGCAAAAAGAAACCCTCACACAAAAACACATGACTTGATTTTGTCAAAAACAATATATCATCTTCGTCTAGACTGGGTACTCGACTAATATTTCTTAAAAACACAAATTGAAATACGCACACGCACACCGATCAGCGCGAGGAAATTTCGTTGAAAACCTTCCACCGCTGCCGCTAGGCGCGGGTACTCGGCTAGTCATAAACAAGTAGGCGTATAAGATGAGTTTTAGAGAGAGAGAGTGGGATATTCTAGAAAGAGAAACTCATGGAAGGTTAGATTCCAATGAACATCCAACCCTCTACCTTGGGAGGTAGAGGGTATTTATAAGTTACAAACTAAACGACCTCCTGACGGCCTGTGGATCAGGGATACAATGGGTAACGACCCGTCCTTCCTCCACGATGTTACACTAAACTAGGGATGAGCACGGTACCGGTCCCGTACCGATCCCGTACCGAATTAATGGTACCGATTTTTTCCCGAGCAAAATTAGTGGTACCGGTACCTTACCGAACGGGATTCGGATACCGGTACCAGGAAATCGGGTTTTCCCCGCTTTTTTTCGGGAATTTCCCGATTTGGTACCGGTCCCGTACCGAATTAGTGGTACCGAATTTTTTTTCACCTTATTTTGTAGTCCCGGTACCGTACCATATCTCAAGAATCGGTACCGTTTCGGTACGGTACCGGTACGGTTCCGGTTCAGTTCCGGGATTCGGTTCGAAATGCTCATCCCTACACTAAACTATTCTACGCTACAAACTAACTACTAAATATCATAACAGACGATATGTCTACGAGCTAACTTATGCTAGATAATATTAGGGGTGACCGAATCTTCATATATGGAATTTCTGATTCCTAACAATCTCCCCCTAAGGGAGGTCACCCCATGATTTACATTTTGCATCCTAGCATTCTATTCTTGACATTATTTTCGAGCTCGTAGACATCAAATATTCAAACTATTCGAACATTGTGCTTCCGTGGTGATTTGTTCATCTACAATGTATATTTTGCGGAGGTTATAGAGTTGATCCACATTGATGACCTTTGAGCATAAATCGAGATCATCAGCCACAGTTAATCTCAGCATCACCCATTGTTGTGTTGCCAGCATATGATATTGTGACACATGGACCGACATGCTCACATTCTGGATCATGATATATTCTCATCAGAGTAGCGGAAGCTTTCGTTGATTCATGATATTGGCAGCAGCGTAGCAGAAGCATGGAGTGAAAATATCAGAGTCATTGATGCACTTATCATGATTTCTTTAGAGATGAATGTGTAGTGTGAGCATGCGGCTATGGATTGACTGATTCATTCTGATCAGCTGCAAACGTCGGGCGTACCTGCATACAACAATTAGCAATAAAGTGCACGAAAGTGTCTTTGATCACTTTCGTTGAATTGAGGTACACGGCCCACGGTTCCCCGTTGATCAGTACATGTACTGCCTGTGATCAGGTATAATTCCGAAGAATTTCCTTGACAGGGTTTCGCAGCTGCTCTAGCTGTTCTTAAACCGGAACGTCTCAAAGAAGACAACACGGAGTGAGTGAACCAGAGAATTGAGATTCACCAATTGATGAAAATGATTTGAAAAATAATCGTGTACCGCCCAAATGAAATTGTTTTTGCAATACAGCGAAGGTTTTAAAGAACATCAACTATCAATCATAAACACCTTTTATTTTGAAATATTAGTACACAGTCGATGTGCTAAGGAAAAGGATTTTTAAGCACAACGACCGGTTTTTCAAAGGTATCCGTCAATCCATAACCTGAACCAGGATTGATTCAATAGATTGAATCGCCCCATTGTTTCTGCTCAGTTGTCACATGGTTGATCTATTGGATAGATCTCACATGCCACCCACCAGGAGCTTGTTTGATGTTGGCTCCAGAAGGCTTTCCATCTTCACTGTGAATATGTTTGCATATCACTCAGATGTTCTGGCAATACCACAAGGATAATGCGTAGGACTCATAAGATGTAATCTCTCTTTCCACATTGTGTGAAACAGAGAGTCTTCATTGACAGTGTCCTAATGAGATTTATTTGATGATCTCGTGGCTCTAGACTCAATTGTGCACATTTGGTTTCCTATGCCGGAGACTAGGGAGAGGGTCTCCTTCTTCAATATCAAGAAACTCTAAGAGAAAGTTGATAGATAATGTCGGTTCCCCGTGAGAATGAAACAAGCCCTTTTAAGAGGAACTTGAGTAGCTTAGGAAGTTGTAGTGCAATGCGTCACTGGGTCCATGACGTCTTGTCTTCAATACCAGTGTTACCTTAGTAACCACCAGTAGCATAAGTATTGAACTCGATTACTGCCCTAAGGTTGAATTATTGGAGGGCTATTTCTTTTCACCCTTTTCATATTCAATTCTTTTTCATTCTTCAACCCCTTCAGTGCTTACCGAGACTTCAAAACTAGAACCTTGTTGGGTTTATTCCAGTTCTAGCTCTTATCACAGTCGGCACTCTTCCCATATTATCATTTTTCTCCTTTTTTCAACATACCTAAGGACTCTACACTACTAGTGGATTGTCCCTGGGTAGATCCCTCCGGTTCTGGTGGATCGTGGGAACTAATACCTAACCTCACCATCCTTATAACTCCGTGCATCAAATAAAATGGTCGATCTTTTGGTACAGTTTATTCTTCCTTGAAACCAATTGAAAAATCATTTGGAAAAACAATCAAGGTACTTGTGATATGATCTCGAAATTGCTTAGCACATGGAGGCAAGAGTACTTTGAAATATTTCTTTGATCACAATTTCTTATGAAAAAGCCATTTGATTTTCTTGGTAAATTCTCCCCCTCAATATGTGCATAGGATATTTGAAAACATTTTATCACATAGAGGAAATAGATTTTTAGAAAATACAACCACGATTACCAAATATTTAGAAACCATTTAACACACAATCAAGGTACTTTATGTAAGAACATGGAAATCTTTGTACCTTGAAGATTTTTGAATTTGTTTTGAAATGCTCCCCCTTAATATATGCTTCGAGATTCGAAAATAGTTTAGCACATATTAGAGAGCAGTATGCACTTTGAGACAAAATTGGTCATCATTTATCATCTTTCATATTTATATCACATTTTCTCCCCCGATCAAAAATTTCAAATCCTTTGAGATTTTGGATCTCAAGTGATTTAAATATGTAGGATACAAAACATTTGTTGGAGAAAAATGTGTCCGGTTTTATATGATCTGAAGTGGACAACACTGAATTTCCCTTTTTAGACACAAAGGGAAACCACAATACATAACCTAACACTATTACATACATTATAGTTGTTCATAGATCATACACCACATTTTACACACATAAAAAGTACAAAACAGAAACCACTTCCGGAAGATGTCTTCATTCAGTTCTTTGAAGCAGCTTGTAGTGACCTTCACGTAGTCTACCACCCACGAAACTTTCAAGGCTGCGATAAATCATTCTGGTCTTAAGTCTTCTACCAATTGCAGCCACAAACTCTTCACACATCTTTAAATCTTGTTCCGACTAGAAGTTTGTTTTGTTCCACGGCTTCATGTCAATTTTGATTTCCTTCACTCTTGAGTTCAATTCTTGTTCAGCCATCCTGAGTGTACCATCACTGAACTTGTATAGCTCGCATAGTCTCATAAGCATTCTTGATCCGTATCTGTCGGTAAAGATGATGGCTCTAGGAGTGTCAATCACTTTATATTCGTGATGAAGTTCATATCCTGAGGCTTCCCATTTAGGACATGTAAGGTTGACGCGGGTCTGGTAACTTTCCATTCCTAGCTGAAAATCCTCAACTCTTTTGCGAATTACCAAGCCTCTGATCTAGAGATTGACAGCAGCAGAGAGAGCTTTCTTCTCACGAACAGGTAGGTGATTAAGATGTCCTTGAAGGTTTAAAAGATAGAGATCTTCAAAGTCATTTGGCAGCAGATGTTTGAAGTCATTTTCTTCTATCACGTAATCTTTCATGTCTGCTCTTCGAAGAACAATCTTCTTCAGATAATCATAGCCATAGATTGGGAAGATTTCTATATTGACAACACTTAGAATCCTCAGCTTGGATCTAACAGCTTTGCGTCTTTTATCAGCTCCATGTCTTTCAATGTAGAATTGCTTCTTTTTGAACCACCAATGCGAAATGCCATATGAGGCAGCAATATCATATTCTTGTTCTTTATCTGCCCAGAATTGATCCGAAACCATCTGTTCAAGACCCTGATCAGAGTAGGTAGCAACTTTCATCTTTGAAATCGATAGTGCTGGTCTTCTTTCAGTAGAACGAGCACACAGATAATCCAGGTCATGGTTGAAGAAGAATTCAGACTGAATAGTCATTTGTCCAGGTTCACCACCGAGAGGAAGAGGCTTGTTCACATTGAAACGACTGATCTGCTCACTGACTTGATCATTCAGCATCTTATGGCATTCTTCCATCTGGTATTGGAGCTGGTTGGCATCTGAGTGAAAAACCTTGACAATTTCAAAAGCTGGTCCTTCAAGATCCTTTGGAGTGATGGACGAGATTCTCTTCTGTTCACAAAACCACCTAATGAAGCTACCCGTATCACCAGTGAAGTGCAGAAGAGAGTCTTCAGCTGGGGCTTCATAGTTATTGGTGATAGTTGATGCCCAGTTGTTATCAGGAATCATCGTGTTAGTCTCAGGGATAGACCATGAAGGTTCTGGAGTATGAGGTCTCTCTTCGGTTAGCCAGCTTTGAATTGTGTCCTTTGAAGGTGCAACTCTAGATGTATTAGAGCGTTCACCTGACACGTATGCATCAAACCAATCATCTTCAGACGGCTTGGGGATATGCTTGGTGGATGCATCATCGTCATCGGATTCTGACTCTGCCATGACATATGATTCTTCATGAAACACTTGATCTTCAGGAATAGAAGAAAATGTGGGTATGAACCTTGAATCAACCGTGGTCCAAGCCGCAGATTTCTTCTGAGTTCCCTGATTTCGGATGGACTAGGTTGATTGGGAGGTTTTGGTGGTGATGATGGTGGTTGTGATGGAGCTGCAGAGGTTGTATAAGAAGATCCTCCTGCCCCAGAAGTTCCGGCTCCTCCAGATGGAGGTGGTGGTGGTGGTGGCTTGGGACCTCGAGACTTATCAGTTGATTTTTCTGGAACAGTCTTTCTTTTCTTCTTATCTTCCCTTTCTCGTATATCCTCTACAAACTGCTGATAATTATCAAGTCTCATCGATTCCTCGAGTTCTTCTTATAATTTCTTATGCGTATCGTCCAAATGATCTCCTGCTTCATACATTCTTTCAGAGAGAGCTGATCTCATATCAGAGATTGGCAAGTCTTTGAATCGCTGAAGTAATGGAGCCTTCATTGCCCATTCAACCGCATCTTTAATATCAGCTTCTATTGCCTTTGTAACAATCTCATTGAGGTTAATATTCTCCAGCTTTTTGACACGACTATCAAGATTATTGACGGCGATAGGAAAGTGCTTCTCAATAGTTGCAATACGTGACATAGCCTCTTCGAGTAATTGTTCAGTAGTTTTGACTGGAGGCGGTGAATCAGGAGGTGGTGAAGCAGGAGGAGTGATGGTTTCACTGATGGAGACAACATTTGATGGATCATTAACGGGTTTGGGTGGTGGAAGTACGGTTGTATGAGACGGTGCTGACATAGGAGGGATGGTTGAAGTGTTGCTAAATATCAACAGTATACATAGACTCAGCTTCCTCTTTCTCATTATTTTTCTTAAACGGCTCGTTATCAGAGGGTTTGTCATTTAAGAACTGATCACCAAATGAGAGATCTGTATCAAGGTTCTTCAATGAGGATAGAGAACCAGTAGACAAGTTAGGTTCTTCCAAGTGCATGAATTCATCAGACCTTGTCTCAAGGTTCTCTTGTGAGTCTTTCAGCAATTCTTCTACATCATTTTGATCAGACTGGGTATCACTTGATGCAGGAGTTTCTTCTTGTGCTTCAGATACCTTCTTTTCCAATCCAGATTGTTCTTGAGCTGAAGATGATTCAACACTTCTTTTCTTCAGCTCAAATTGAGTGGTAGTTCTTGATGGTGAAGAGGAGATGGTCAGAAGAATGTGAGCGGCTTGTTCATCATCTACACCAGAAATCCCTTTCCCTTTGTCTTATGTGATTGGAGTTGTATGGCGTGGCTCAGGTTCAGGTTCTCTTAACACGACACCTCCAACTGGTGCTCTCACATTTTGACTTTCTAGGCTTTGCTTGATTCCTAGTTGCAGTGCAACATCATCTTCATCAATCAAACCCGTATTACCCTTCGAAACCTCAGTTTCCTTAACATTTCCTTTTTCCACTTCCTTCTTCTTTCTTTTCTGCTTCTGAGTTGTGGTGTCAGTAGGTTGTGACCTTTCATGTCTCCTTTTTGGAAGGGCAGCATATGAAGTCTTTGAGCCAGAAGTCTTTGAGCCAGAAGCAGACTTAGCAGTTTTGGGTTGTGGTGGAGTGGGAGATACATCAACATTAACAATGGATCTTGAAGCCCTTTTCTTGTACAGTTTGAAGTGATCCGTCTTCTTAATATCGTCAGTGAGAAGAATATCAGGAATTGGCAGACCAAAGATCTCTTTATCAACACCTCTAGCAATATATTTGAGGTTGCCGAGAACAAATTCATCCTTAGCATTATGTAGGGCAGATTCACTCCTAAGGTTGAAGTTGTGGGACTGTCGCAAGTACTGGATAACAAGCTTCGAAAATATGATGCTAGGAATCACACGTTTGTTTACTTTCTTTCGACCCTGAGCTTTATTCTGAAAGTTTGTTCTATCGGAGATAAATGTGTTCATTGACAACGAGAATTCTTCCCAGATACGTTCCGAGACATTAACATTCACCCCATTGACGATACCCCATAGGATTTGCAAGATGGGAATCCTTAATTTATCGAACCCTGATGTTTTGCCGGATAAGCATAAGTTAAGAACTGTTGTCATTGCTATCCAGGGTTGATACATGTGCCCGGTGATGATGTCAGAAGCCCTTGATATGCCAACTTGATAACCCAAACCAATCATAAAGACTATTAGCTCTTCCGCACTAGGTGGAGGTTCAGATCGTATGGTGGGGTTACAGGGTGTGATTCCTAAGGCCGTGCTGAGAATGTCTGAATTAATCACAAATTCCTTATCATCCAGCATGCATGTATATTGAGCCGTGATTTTGTTCCATTCAATGGTGTTCCAAAATTGTTGTAGGTAAATAGTGGGAATTGTGCATTGTTTGGTTAGAGCACTGAAGAAATTTGTGTTTTTAAGGATATCAATTGACACTCTGAGGATTGGATTTTGTTGCAACTTTTCCATATCTACATAACAGTTACTTTTTCCTATCTCTACCCATTTATCTTCAGGAAGTATTTCGTTGTCTGAAAGAACTTTGGGTGGAGCAGAAGATGTAAGGTTCTCAGATGAGGTTGTGTTTGCCATTGAAGATCTAAAGATACACACATACAACAACAATGATTGATAGCATGTTAGTTTAGATATGTTTAGTTAAGCAACATTGAATGCAACCTCATGACATAGACACAACAAGTAGCAAATTTGTCTGAGATCCCATAAGCAGATTGAAATAGACTGAGTGGCATTAGAAAGTTTTCAAGGTAACAACTCCTTTTGACACAGTTTTCGAGAGACAAGTTGTTTTTGAATCAAATTACTTAAAACCACAATTGCTATGAAATAATTTCATGAGACAAGATACTATTTCGTAAATGTTATAATAGGTTGTTAAAAACAATTTGTCATATCAAGTTGCTACAAGAGAAACCAGATACAAATTGCTTAAACAAAAATGTTATAGCAAGTCGCTAATAGTAAATTGTCAATACAAGTCGCTATAGGAAATCCTGGATCAAGTCGCTAACATGAGATTATAATAGCAAGTCGCCTTAAATAATTTAATGAAATAAGTCGCCACTTGAAAATTGAACCAACAAGTCGCTATCAAAAAATAACAAGGCCAAGTCGCTATGTGAAAGATTACTAAGTCGCTAACTTGTAAAGACAAGTTGCTATCAACAGTAACAATGCCAAGTTGCTACTCATCAATAAAGTAAGTCGCTAGTATGAACACAGACATAATTAACGAACCAACTCGCTATGAAGAACACAAGTAAGTCGCTACCAAGAACATTTCATAACAAACATACCAACTCGCTACGAAGAACATAGTTAAGTTGCTACCAAGAACATTTCACACCAAGCGTCAAACACTACTCTCTAATCAACAAATTCAATCACATCAAAAAATCAATCACACTTAAACACAACCCTTAACAACAATAACAGAATCATAAACAAGGCAACCCACATACAACCATATTAACGAATCGCTTAAACACACTTTACAACTCATAACTATAATCCAAGTGAATCCCATTCTGCACAAAACCCATTAACACAAGTAATATTAGTTTCAATGAATGAATGCTTTAACACACCTAAGCGAGTGGAATGAAGAATGATCAATCAGCACGAGTGGGATCTGATAAAGAATCCGTGTTAGGATATGCGCATAAGTATATCACATATAAGGAATGGAGAAGGATAGATAGACATGTACCACAATCAAGTTGCTAAGAGTGATTTGTCACGAGAGAAAATAAAACACACGAAAACCCTTTTGATTTTTTGAAATTATGAAAAGTAAACAACAAGTCGCTAGGGTATAGGGACAGATTTTTACAAGAATACCAAGTTGCCACATTAAGTCCCTGTAGTTTTGTGAGCGTTTAGTAACTCGCTAGCAAAGTGTCAAGTCGCTAAGACTTTACATAACAAGTTGCTAACCCAAATTAAACATGCCAAGTTGCTAACTCAGTTAAAGGTAGGTTGCAATCTATTATTTCAAAATCAAGTCGCTATCTTATCATATTATGTATTATAGACACTTTCAGTCCATGAACTTATCAGATTGCAAACTAACACAGATAGCATAATAAGATAACATAATAAGATAGGCAGACTAACACAATGGACACCATGAAACAGATGAGCAATCAACACAGAAGACACCTCAATACATGCATCTGAAAACAATACATGTCCAACAATGGTGCAGAGAAAAACGAGATAACTTGTAAAATTCTCCCCCTCAATCAATGTCACCAATGAACATTGATTGAATTTAACCCACCCATTATGAAACAAGAGTATATCTTTTGTTCGAACTTCATCTATGATCCCGTGTCATTATTGAATGACATTTCTAGGATCGTAGATGTTATCGATAACAAGAGATATATCTTTTATTAGATTGTGAGAAATGATTTAAATTATGAATTAAAAACTGATTTGAAAGAAAGAGTTGTAAAAATAAAAGATTTGTAAAAATAAATGATTTGTAATAAAGATTTTTTTTAAACAGATTTGTACAAAGATCAATAAGAGCGAGTCCTGATTCAAGTCGAATAGGAGTCAAAGTACGAGGTACATCAATTCTGGGAAGCTATTACTCCTGAGTGAGCAATATTCATTTCTGATGGAAACCAAGTCATGATGTTCCTGATTGAATTGAGCATTGTACCTAAAAAAGACTGAGGACACATTGCACTAGAAGCACATGTAGAATTGCAAATGAATGAGTTAGTGACATGAGTAATCTTACTACTGGATGTTTCACAGTTTGATCTAGGCGTGTCATTAATAGAGATCCCTTTAGGTTCAATATTCTTGAAGAGTTTTCCTGTGGGCATCCACTTAAAGCAAGAACTAGGTATGTAAGTCCATTTGGATCCTGTAAACTTAAATAATCTGCCAGTGGGAATCCATTTGAAACAGCTGCTAGTAGATTTGGATGTGTGCACTTCCCTGTTTTGACTATTGGTCCTTCTGAAATTAGTTTGTTTCTTAGGGGATTGATCAGCCATTTGATGCTTCTTATGAGAACTAGATGACCTTCTAGAATTCATGATCTTAGGACTTTGTGCATTAAGCTGGGGTTTGTTATTCATCTTATCGGAATGAGATAGTGAAGAGACCGGTTTTGACAAAACAGTATTCGCATCAACTTGGGAGGCAAGCTTAGATTTCGATGATTTGGATCTTTCAGTTCTAAAAGCATTTGGCTGCCTAACTACAGTATGTTTAGAGTTGTTCTGAACAATTGGCTTTCCCAAGGTTGATGGTTTTGCAAACTTAGTGTTCACCCTATTTCCAATAGATTTCCTAAGTTCATTTTTTAGTGCAACAATAGTGAAGCTCTTATCCTGAATTTGGGCTTTGAGGGCATCAATGTCTGTCAACAAGGCATTAGTTTGATCAATCAACTTGGAATTGGTCTCCTCTAAGTTTTTTCTTAAGGACTCATTTTCCCTTAATAGGTTGGACACACATAGAGCCAGTTCAACATTCCTAGATTTAAGCGTATCCCTCATCTCATGATAATCACTCTTATGCACATCTGAGAGTTGTAATTTCAGATTGCATATGGTTGAATCTTTGTCCTGAATCTGGGTTTTTAAGTGGTTAATTTCAAAAAATTCTCAAAATTCCTGATTAATGCAAGATTTTTCAGCATAAAAGTTTTCTTCCTTTTGTTGTATTGCAATTTCCAAGGAAATACAATGTTTTTCAAGAATGGAGTATTTGTTTGAAAGTTCATCATAAACCTCTTTTTCAATCATGTCATTCTGGTCGTCGTATATCTGATAATATATTACTTACCCAAGAGCTTATGCGGAATTATCATAGAGGGAGAGGCCCACCTAGATGTGCATTTAAGGTTGATATTCAGAAGGCATATGATACGGTTGATTGGGATTTTCTTAAAGCTATTCTGATTGGGTTTGGTTTTCACGCAAAAATGGTTGACTGGATCATGGTATGTATCTCATCTACATCTTATTCTATATGTATTAATGGGGATCTTCATGGCTGGTTTAAAGGTAAGCGAGGTCTTCAACAAGGTGACCCGTTATCTCCCTATTTGTTTACCCTGGTTATGGAAGTTTTAACTCTTATATTGCAGACTAAGGTCTCTAATGCAGTGGATTTTCAGTTTCATCATCTGTGTGAACAACAGAGAATTATTAACCTTTGTTTTGCAGATGACCTCTTCTTGTTCGCTAGAGGCCATCAGGATTCTGTTAATGTCATTATGCATGCTATGGAGGATTTCAAGAACTTTTCGGGTCTTGTCCCAAGTATCCCGAAAAGTACAGCTTTCTTTTGTAATATGCCTAATGCTATTAAAGTTGCTATTCTCCAGTCTATGCCGTTTGCAGAAGGTACTCTCCCTGTCAGGTATCTTGGGGTTCCCCTTATATCTTCGAGACTTCTTTATAGGGACTGTAAGGTGCTTGTTGAAAACTTGGAAGGTCGTGTGAATGATTGGCGTAATAAGTTCTTATCTCTTGCGGGTAGGCTTCAGTTGGTGAGGCCTGTTTTATCATCGATACATCTGTATTGGGCTTCTGTTTTTATTCTTCCTACTCGAATTATACATGAGTTAGAGCAGCTTATGAGGGGTTTCCTTTGGTGTCAAGGAGAAATGAAAAAGGGAAAGGCTAAGGTTGCTTGGGAATCTGTTTCTAAGCCAAAGAAAGAAGGTGGTCTTGGTATTCGTCGTTTGGAGGATTTTAACATTGCCCTCATGACTACACACATTTGGAGTATTTTGACACATAAAGAGTCATTATGGGTTCAATGGATTCATTCTTATAAACTTCGCGGGAGAAGCTTTTGGGATGTCCCATGTTTGGGGGATGTTAGCTGGGGATGGCGTAAGCTTCTTGCGATTCGACCTAAGATTCATTCATTTATCTGGCATAAGATCAATAATGGTAAGGACACATCGGTTTAGGTTTGATAGGTGGTGTGCGTTAAGTCCAATTCGTGATTTGCTTACTGCTAGAGATATTGCCCGGGCATGTTTTAATTTATCTGATTCGGTTTGTGATCTGATTGCTAATGGTGTTTGGCGATGGCCGATGGACTGGTTATCTCGTTTTCCATTGTTAGCTACAATTCCGGTCCCTAATCTTAACGATACTGTAGACGGATTATTATGGCGCAAGTTGGATGGTAATTTTAGTGGTTTCTCAGTTTCCGGTGCATGGGAGTCTATGCGTCTTAGGGCTGATGTAGTTGACTGGTGTAATGTTCCTTGGTTCTCTCATTGTATCCCGAGGCATGCAATACACTTGTGGCTCGCTATTAAGCAGAAGCTGAAGACTCAAGATAGGATGCGACAATGGGATGTTGGTCCTAATGTTGACTTGGACTCGCTTAGATGCCCGCTTTGTGAATTGGTTCCGGACTCTCATTCTCACTTATTTTTTGAGTGCCAGTTTTCTATGCAGGTTTGGTTTCAGGTCCGGGTTTTATCTGGCATGGATGCGGTCCCGCCTTCTTTGGAGAGTATTGTTACTATTCTTATTCCTATATCTAAGGGGCGGTCGGTTGGTAGCATCATTTCTCGGTTACTGCTTGCAGGCTACTACATACTTTATCTGGATGGAGCGCAATGCTAGGATTTTCAAGCGTAAGAAGTCTACTGTTGCAGAAGTGGTTAGCATCATTGTCACTACTACTCGGTTGAAGCTGGTTACCTTCAAATTCAAGAAGCTAACCTCGCGGTCTCGTTTGATCCTTGATAAATGGAAGATTCCAAGTATTTGTGTTTCTCACGAAGGGAGTGCCGGGTAAGGGTTGTACTCTTTTTCCCTACTCCAAGGTTTTTCCCTTTGGGTTTTTCTTGGAAAGGGTTTTTAAGGAGGCAGACTTCCTGGGTTAACTTGCTCCCTTTGTGGATTGGCTGGATGCGGGATGCTCGCTTGCTACAAGTTTTTTTACTTGTTTATGACTAGTTAGTTGATGTACTATAGCTAGGTCCTTTGTGTTTATGGCATGTCATAAACTCTAGTTTATCAAGCTCTCACTTGAGGTAAATGTGGTACTTCAGCCACATTCCATTTGTACTTAACATTATTTTTTGGTTATATATTTACCGGGGTAAAACCCTTTACCCAAAAATAGTTTTAAAAATTATAGATTCAGGCTCAACCAAGACAGAATTAATAGTATTATGTTCAGAGTTAGGATCAAATAGATCAGGTACATTAGCACATGAATTATGTTGATCAGTTAAGGGTACCTCATCACATGACACCTGTACGTCTGAAAATATGTCATCAGTATTCACCACATGCATACCAGGAGTTGTCATGTAAGCTGTTTCAAGCTTTTCTGAATCTGAGTCTTTGTGTTCAGTACAGTTGGCTTCATCCTCCTTTGTTGCAACTGAAGTTCTGCATTTGGCATCATCCCTTTTTTCAACTGATCCATTGCCCGACAAATCACAGCCGTTACTTGATTTTATCTGACACCCATTCAACACATTCAACTGAATATTCTCTTGAGCAACTTCCCTAATGTACATTTCCACATTATTCATAAGTTGAATAAATGTGTTGATGTACTCATGAATTTCCATTCCAGTATGTTTCTTGAATGAAATTCCAGTCACATGTTGATCAAAGTCTGCGGAATATTCCTCATTGATAAATGGCTGAAAATTGGTTGAAGATTACTTGAAGTGCAGCATTCGAGTCCTCCATTAATACCTTCCTTTTGGTAATTTGAAGCTTCAGTTGTTCTAAGTTCAGCAACACAGTTCTTGTCAATGTGGATAAATCCTGACGAAAGATTGACCAAGTGTGACTTATTAGATTTAGACTCAGATTGTGAAGTGTATTGATCATAAATTGCTGAATCAATCAAGGTAGAACATTCAGTATAGCAACCGGTTTCATTGTTCTGTGAGGTATCATAAAGTTCAAGTACTTTGGAGATTAAAGGGTCAGTGATGTAATACATTGTGTTGATGGATATTAGATATGAGTAACTTGCATCAATTTACCAAATTGCTATATAGACAAGTCGCTAACAGGACAACTCGCCAAGAATCATAACACCAAGTCGCTACGAATTAGAAGACAAGTCTTTAAGCACCAAGTCGCTAAGAATTATGACAACAAGTCGCTAAGCACCAAGTCGCTAGACACAGTTAAGTTGCTAAAGAACAACTCGCTAAGATCCAAGTCGCTAGTATCAAGTCGCTAACAATTTACACTACAACTCGCTAACAATTTCTGAAGCAAGTCGCTAACCTCACTAAGTCGCTAGCCGTAGTGGAGAATCCACAAACTTGTACTATTTGTCGGCTTGTCTCAATAGACAAGTCGCTATGCTCAAGTCGCTAACAACTAACACTGTAACTCGCTAACTTTTGCTGAAGCAAGTCACTACGATGAAAAACATAATGAGAACCAAGTCGCTAGCAAGAAATACTTCAAAAACACACTTTCCAATCCAAAACATAGCTCAACCACAGTGATTCAAGCTTACCAAATCAAAACCCAAGCACTTACAATGATTCTAAAAATAAAAGTACACCCAAAATTCAAACTTTAACACTAGAAATGATCCAAATGATGCAAAAACCACTAAACTTTCTCAAACTCAAAAACCATCTAAAACCACTAGAAATCCAAGGATATGTAAGAGAGATGATCAAACCATGGCTATGATACCATTTGTAACATATTGGATTTCACAAACACATCATATCATAAACAAGTAGGCGTATAAGATGAGTTTTAGTGAGAGAGAGAGTGGGATATTCTAGAAAGAGAACTCATGGAAGGTTATATTCCAATGAACATCCAACCCTCTACCTTGGGAGGTAGAGGGTATGATGTGCTTGGGTGTGTACAAGTTTTAAATTTATAAAAGGTGAATTACCAATATTACCAATAACACATACGAGC
Organism: Chrysanthemum seticuspe; assembly: GCA_019973895.1. NCBI lineage: Eukaryota > Viridiplantae > Streptophyta > Magnoliopsida > Asterales > Asteraceae > Chrysanthemum > Chrysanthemum seticuspe. The sequence continues at coordinate 24,439,930 of BPTQ01000008.1, forward strand.
AAGTATACTCATCCGTTATAGCAAGATTATGAAGGTAAGTCGGGATCGTTCGCAGGGATTTGAGTGAATCTAAACACAAGTTTGAATTAACGGAGTCTATCCAAAACATATAATAAAGCAAATAGGTATAATGAAATTCAGATGATTAAAAACTACACTTGCTTAAACTAGTTTCATATCATAGATTAATGTGATTGTGTTAACCTCTTAACATGTTGATTGTGATAATTAGTTGGAAGACTAATCTATTGTTCTTACAAGTTAAACCTTCGTCAAGATTTTAGTTCATAAAAACAAGCATTATGTTTAACCAATCAAATCAAGATTAATTCAAGTTTCATAAGTCTACATACATAAACTTAAACATAAAAACATCCACTTGTTCATCAAATTGCTTAAGAAATGGTCAATACAAAAGGTAACCGATCATAGACAAAAGGCTACAATTGATTCTCAACAACTAATCTTACGACCATTTAGATGTTTCCAACCAATCTAATTTGATAATCAAAAAGTGTTTCTATTACAACCACACCTTAGTTCCTTTGTATAATCAAGAATAATGGGTAAAAACAATCATCCATAGACAAAATGATTATGACTAGTTGAATAACAATAAGTTCTTTCGACCTCAACGATTACTATCAATTAGCCAAACTTGATTAACAAATGTCACTATGAAACTTTGGCACAATTGGATCTTAGAATCAACTTGAAATTGAATTAAAACATGTTAACACAATCACTAACTAATCATATGATAATCAACATCATTTAAGCAAGTGTATAAAGAAACTAGCCACTCATAGCAAACATGAACATAAACTCAGAACTTCGAACATTAGAAAACATGATTGAAAGTCTTACAATGCTTGGAATAAGATTACAAATGGTGTAGTAATGATTCTTAAAGTATTGGGGTAGACTTCTTGGTGGTTTGGCCTCCAAATGTGGAACTTCTGGATCTCCAAACTTCTCTGGACTTCTAAGGACGAATTTTAAGAGCTTAAGGCTTTGTTTGATGAATAGAGAGATTTGTATTTGAGGTGTGTCTCATATGCTCACAATTAGCCTCTATTTATACTAGTTCCAAGGCCTAGGGTATTAATTGCTGAACTTGGCCTCCAAGGAGTAAGGAAAGGACTAGAATACACCAAGAGAAGGACCTAGAATCGTTTGGATGCAAAGGGGAAGCTTAGTGATGAAGATTTGGCAACTGCAGCTTCTCCAACGGGATCGGTCATACGACCAACCGATCCGGTTGGTCTTCTACAAAAACTGGCCAACCGATCCAGTTGCGGGTTGCGACCGATCGGTTGGTGATGGTTATAACATTGTTTCTGGCCGTTTTCCAACCGATCCGGTTACACTTGTAACCGATCCGGTTGGATTCTCTGAGTTACGGAAACTTGATCTTTTCTTCACTTTGTCTTGTAGAACTCGGTTCTTCAATCACTATGGTCTTCAAAGGTCCTTGAGATACTGATTTAGACTTACTGAAACGGGAATCTTCGTTTTGCTGAACATTTCTCTATTTTCCATTCGTTTCCCTGCACTTGGTTATAAATACTGGACAAACATCTTTGATGCGTTTAAGTACTATAATCACGCAAATATAACCAAATAACAGATATAAAAGCATACATAACGCTACTAAAAACATGCACAATCTGAGCGTTATCAGGGTATTTATAAGTTACAAACTAAACGACCTCCTGACGGCCTGTGGATCAGGGATACAATGGGTAAAGACCCGTACTTCCTCCACGATGTTACACTAAACTATTCTACGCTACAAACTAACTACTAAATATCGTAACAGACGATATGTCTACGAGCTAACTTATGCTAGATAATATTAGGGGTGACCGAATCTTCATATATGGAATTTTTGATTCCTAACAAGCTAAGCAAGAATCCGGTATTACATTCTCGCACAAAGCATATAGAGATTCGTCATCACTTCTTAAGAGACAATGTTCAAAAGGGGAACATCTCTATTGAGAAGGTAGCGTCCGAAGAAAACATAGCTGACATCCTCACCAAACCATTGAAGCGGGAACAATTCAACGTACTTCGTCTTGGTCTTGGTCTCATGGAACAATCGTCGTAATTTAATTCTTAACTCTACAAGGTATGTAAACACTAGCCTTCTTCTTTCTGAGTCTAGGATCTCTATTTCACGCACAACTCACAAGCAATACCGGAATTTTCAAAACCCAAGACAAGTTTTTCCACTTATAACTCATAGTTATCTCTTATTTTTCTTTCAAAATAATTACAAGTTGCAAACACATAATTACATACACATCTTCTTTTTAAAGAATAAACGCTTTTTCGCACATAGAAACCTCTTTTCAAAATGTTTTTCAAAATGA
>BPTQ01000008.1:24443339-24593286 GCA_019973895.1 Chrysanthemum seticuspe
ACACAAAATAGCCTAAACTGTATGTATATATTAATATCATTATGTAAATGGCAATAGGCTTTATTTTATGAGTATTCTAGTTTTATGAACAAAAATGCTTTGATATTACTTTAGTATCCAAAACGATTTGAAAAGGGCTTAAATGTGAAAAATGGGAGCTCAATGTTTTTCATGTTCAAATCAGGGAGATCAAACTCTTCAAATGTGAAAGATGGGCTTTATGTAAAAAAAAATAGTTTTGAAAGTCTTTACTGCAAAATTGGGAAGCCATTTTGAATAAAATGTCTTTGTCGGGGAATTCAAGGTGAATAAGTGAAATTTGGAAGTAAAAAGAATAAAATGTGAAAATCGTGTTTTGAATATAATATTGATCAAATTCTCTAAATGTACTAGCCAGGAACACCAAAGGTACGTATGCGTACGTGCATGTATAAAGGGAACTGAATAGCTTCTTTATGAACACGCGTGTGCAATAGAAAGAGTGCTACATTCGTGACTTATAGTCACTTAAACACAAAAACACGACACTAATGATCAACTTAGAGACCATACGGGGACTTCTCGTTCCCTCGTTCACTATAAAACTCATAACAAGGCAAACGGGCCTAAAGCCCAACTGTCGAGCCCAATAAGCCCAATTCGAGTCCAATAAAGATTCAACCTGGCCCAATGAATTAGTAACAAGCTAATAAGCTCTAAAAATAAGCTAGGAATAAGCTTGTAAAAGTTTTATAAAGTTTTCGTATGTTAAAAGGGTACTTCGGACCGAATTTGCAAAACAAATGAGTTTCGGGTCAAAAGGTAACATATTTAAAAGTTAAAGGGTCATTTATAAGTGAAACAAATATTTTGTAAAAGTCTAAGGACTGGAAAAGTCATTTTCGATAAGTCAAGGGAAATATGTACGTGCATGCGTATGCATGGAAACCACAAGGACCGATCATGTAAATCTCTTAAACTAGTTATAATATAAGTTTTGTGCTAAAAGTGTAAAATAAGAAAAATGAAGGTTTAAAGTGAATAAGTGGAACTTAAGGGGCTGTTTCTGTAAAATAAGTTTTACCGAAGGGTTAAAACGTCATTTCTGAAAGTTTTGATAAAAAAAAATGTATTTCGGGTAGAAAGTGTAAACTTCTCAAACTAGAGGGACTAAACTTGTACTTTTTGTAACTCGAGGGTAAAAAGTGTAAATTCGGGAAAAGTTTAGCAAAACCTATGATTTCATTATAGTTTCGTAAAAACAAGTATTTTGATCTTATGAGTATTTTATTTCGGATAACGGTAAATGTATTACTATAATTATATATGTATGTCAAATCCGATAAAACACACGGGGAATTTATTCAAATACGTTAAAATGATCAACAAATTTATTACGATCACAACGGGGGAAACATTTCACTTATGCGTAAGTGACGATCACTAGTTAAGACAATGTAGCATGAAAATTAACTTCAAATGTTAATCACGATCGCACACTATTGGATTGGACAATCCAATGATCTATTGAATAAGAATATTCAATGCTCTATTATTTTGGTCGCGAACCAAAATGCTCATGTACTGAGATTCGCCATCTCATCATTTTAGGTTTCGAGTTGGAACCTCCGCTACATTGTGCTTGATCTATTTTTGCGTGTGCATTATCATCAAGGTGAGTTCATAGCCTCGCTTTTACTTATTTTTATAAACCCCGCGAGGGAGATACATGCTCTAAACTAGAACACAAGGGTTTTTCATAAATGCTTGATCTTCTTGATTATTGGTACTGCCTAAGTTGTTAGCCACAAGTCCCCTGATCATGAACCATTAGTCACCGCGAGTGAACGTAGATATCGTGAATAGTACTATGGGGAATAACGAACCCCGTTTCGGTTATAGAGAAATAACCGGGGCGCACCATATCGAATATCTTTAGGTAATTGGCTATTACCTCCTTTGGGGCATATTTACGTACACTGGTAATTCGGTGTATGCAGTTGAGTCTTGGTTTCATGAGCTTAGCGCATAATAATCTGTGATATTTTTCTTATGATATTGTTAGTCTACAATGATCATAATCTTATACTTGTGTTCAACTTATTTTAAACCTATGGACTTCACTCAACATTTTTGTTGACCTTTTTAAGCATGTTATCTCAGGTAATCAGTGAAGATTATGACCAAGGTGCGGAACGGGGCATGGCAAGGCTTATCTGGTGGTGTAAAACATAAAAGTTATCATTTCTTTCAAACTCATGATCTTTCTTTTGGGAAAAACACTTGATCTATTTACAATATTTTGTAACAAACAATGAGTTTTCGATGAATGATAACTATTTTAATAAAACGTCTCTTTTGAGTCGTTTTCTATGATTATTGACTATGATCTCCATTCAAGTAACACCCGATTTAGTCTTCCGCTGTCATTAAAATTTTCGGGGGTGTTACATTAGACGTTCAACGGATGAGTCGATATGTTATGGTTACACATTAGACGTTCAACGGATGAGTCGGTATGTAATGGTTACACATTAGACGTTCAACGGATGAGTCGATATGTTATGGTTACAGATTAGACGTTCAACAGATGAGTCGGTATGTTATGGTTACACATTAGACGTTCAACGAATGAGTCGGTATGTTATGGTTACACATTAGACGTTCAACGGATGAGTCGGTATGTTATGGTTACACATTAGACGTTCAACGGATGAGTCGATATGTTATGGTTACACATTAGACGTTCAACGGATGAGTCGGTATGTTATGGTTACAACATCAACAACAACAACTACAAGAACAACTACTACTTTGATCAGCAACAACAAGAACAAGAACAACAACAACAACAACAACAACAACAACAACAACAACAACAACAACAACTACTACTACTACTACTACTACATACGAAGATTTTCCATGTCACCTAACAGCTCACGAAGTAATGCATCCGACTGACATGCGTGGTCGTCAGGAATCGTTGCCATTTCAAGTTTGGCCTACAGCAACCTTACTCTTGTCTCTAGCACATGTTTTTGTGTTTCCAGCAACCTTATCCTAAGATCTTTTTCATGGCAGCTCGAGCACTCTGTTGGTGCAGAGATTGTTCTTATGTACTCGTCAAATACATCCTTCCACATAAAATATCCGCATCCATTATCTTTTCTGGGCTGTTACATAATAAGAAAATTATAAGAGCTTACAACCCAATTATTTGTATATTTACATAAATAAGAAATGTATGATTGTTCACCTTTGACAGAGGACATGAATAATATTGTCGTCCAGATGAATATTCTCTATGTGATGTTCTTAATTTTATATTTCCTGCTCCACAAGAACACATAAAAGGATTAAATTGCTCTATCTCAGGTTTTGAGTGGTTTTGAGGATAAGATCTATTAGATTTTGGTGGGATAAGATCTCAAGGTTGAGTGGTTTTGAGGATAAGATCTGGTAGATTTTTGTGATACATAAAACAGATCTGTTAGCTTTTGGTGGGAAGTTTTGGCGCCATGTTTTTGGTGGGAATTCTTGGCGCCATGTTTTTGTTAAAGTCAATGAAGTCAAATACAATCCCCGGCGACATGTCGCTGGGGAAACTCTTGTCCACGTCACGGTAAGAGACATTAACACTAATTATGAATTTTTAAATAAACAAATGAATCTCCAGCGACATGTCGCTGGGGAAAAGTTAGCGGGAAAAATTCCCGCCACGTTTTACAAAGAAATATTCGGTCAAAATATAACCGTTGAATCCCCGGCGACATGTCGCCGGGGAAAACTTCTCAATAATTTAGCTGACTTTTCTACGAGAATCTGTGCCACGTAGGATATATTTTTGTCGTTTAGTGCGGATTCCCCAGCGACAGTTGTTGCCGGGGAAAACGTCGATGGGGAAACTGGTAAATGTGGTAGTGAGGGGGAGATTTTTTATTATAAAACATAGGGAAAGTATAAAAACAGAGAGGGGAGGTGCTGCAAATGTTGAGGGAAGTGATAAAGAAAAATGTGTTGATGTGAAGCTGATGTGGTGAAGAAAAACCCTTCACCGCACCCTCCACCCTCATTACAATTGTATTGAACTTATCACTACATTTGCTAATCAAGTGTATCAAAATTGATATTAGGTACAAAAGTAGGCATGTCAATCACTGTCTTAAGCAGAAAGATAACGGGGCCTCAGATTAAGGCAAAATAAAAAAGTTATTTTGTTCTCAAACATAAGATAGATTCATTTACTGTAAAAAAATGACATTCTTTAAGAATACTTATGAAAAATATGCGTTGAATTTTCCGTAACAAGTCAGCGAATTCAAGTGCCACGTCAGATTCAATTTTGTCGTTTAGTGGCTTTCGCCGGGGACTTTGTGTCCCCGGCGAAAGTCTCCTCGCCCGTCCATCCGATTGTTGTAGTGATATCTATTCAAACTTTAACATCATTGTTAATTTTATATATCAAACATGAATTTTAAGGCTTCGAAAAGCTGGAAGCTCTAAACAATCGCTCACTCCGTCCACCCTTTAAAACAACATGCTACTATTGTGTCTAATTTAATCATCGTTGGATATCTCTCCTCGAACTTAAACTTAATAATAATAATAATAATAATAATAATAATAATAATAATAATAATAATAATAATAATAATAATAATAATAATAATAATAATAATAATAAGATTTTTCGTAATGCATTAGACAAGTTCCTTGCGAGCCCGGGGGATCTTTCGGCATGGGTGCAACTCCTTATCCTACCGTGTTGTGTTTTGACCACCTTCGTACCAACTAATAGAGCTCAACGACGATCTGGAGAGCGAGAACGGTGCCAATTTGAATGTATCTCGCGCGCTATTCTCTGTTGGAGGGATCCTGCAGACATGATTGGGTTGGTGATAGAACGTTTAGCTGGAGTCACTCCATCCCTCGGCGAGGTAAAGAACCCCAAAGATCAGTATGTAGCTAACTTGGTTCAATGCAAGCATAAACTAGGGGACGGGCACTTTACCGCTGCTATTAAGGTGCTTACGTCCTCTGGTGTCGCCCCATCTACACCTGATACCCTGCTTGAGCTAGAGGCCAAACACCCCTATGCACCACCTCCTATTTTTTCACCTTCTCCTCCAGGTGAAGATGCTCTTATTGTGCATAAGGATTTGGTGTTGAATAGGATCCGCAACTTTCCAAAAGGGACATCATGTAGTAGGGGATGGGCTTAGAGCACAAAACTTAATGGATATTCTGGGAGGGGCTGCATCTGCTATTGCTGATGATCTGCTAGGTTCTATCACTGGAGTTGTCAACCTGTTTCTTAGCGGGAACCTGCTTTATTAGGAGAGTATATTGCTAGTGCCCCTTTGACCCCTTTGGTCAAGCCGGGTGGTGGAATACGCCCTATTGCTGTCGGCACAGTGTGGCGCAGGCTTGTTTCTAAGGTCGCCTCTTCTTCTATGGGCAACTCCATAAATACTTATTTACAGGATTTTCAATTTGGTGTCGGTGTTCCTGGTGGTTGTGAGGTTGTTCTCCATTCTGTGAATAGGCTCGTCGAGTCTTTGGGTCATGAGGTTGGGTTTTCTATGTTGTTGGTGGATTTTAAAAATGCTTTCAATCTGGTCTACAAGAGCGTCTTACTTCATGAGACTAGGTTGAGATGTCCTTCTATTGCTCATTGGGTTGAGTTTTGCTATGCCAGACCTGCTAGACTTTATTATGATGATTCTATTCTGTGGTCATGTCAAGGGGTTCAACAAGGGGATCCACTAGGCCCTTTGTTGTTTGCCCTCGTTTTGCACCTTTAATCCAGACTATTAATCAGTCCTGTGAGCTTACCCTTCAGGCTTGGTATCTCGATGATGGTACTCTGGTTGGAGATACCCTCATGGTTGCCAAGGCGTTGGACATTATTATGGCGGATGGTCCAGCTCGAGGGTTGTTTCTGAATGTCGATAAGACTGAACTCTTCTGGCTGATGGAGGATCCCGGAAGCAGGGAGGAGGGTGTTTTTCCTATAAATATCTCTCGTCCGGCCAATGGTGTCAAAATTCTTGGTGGTTCAGTTAGTTTGGATGAAAGCTTTTGTCAGGATCTGGCTTTGAAACGGGTCTCTAAAACTATCTCGTTAATGAAGGCAATTCTTAAACTTAACGATCCCCAATGTGAGCTCCTCCTTCTACGTAATTATGCCGGGGTTGCGAAATTATCTTATGCACTGAGGACGTGCTCCCCTTTGTATTTACGAGAGGCCCAAGTTCAGTTTGACCAGATGTTACGTGCCTCGCTGGAAAAGATTATTACTGCCTCAGGACCAGGGTTTGGTGAATGGCAGTGGCGGTTAACCACTCTTCCAATCAAGATGGGTGGGCTTGGCATCTCTGCTGCGAATGATATAATCCAATACGCCTTCCTCTCCTCTCGTATGCAAATGAGTGATCTACATGACAAGATATTGGTAAAAACGGGCATTAATTATCATGGTCCTTCGTTTCAGCATGCTCTTGATACTTTCAACAGTGCTTGTAACATAGATATGCTCTCTGTCACCTCTGACGCTCCTGCCCCTCATATGATGAAAACCTTGGCAAAGTGTTACTTTGGTGTCATTGAGAAAGATCTTGTTTCCAAGTATTCGTTAAGTCCAAGGCAAGTGGCTATTCTCAGTTGTACCCGCGCCCCACATGCACAAGATTTCCTATTCACCATACCTATTGATGGGTTAGGTCAGAGGATGAACCATCGCCAATTTCATTCGGTATTGTGTTATAGGCTTACAATACCTATGTTTCCTGAGGGTAGTCCTTGTCCGAGCTGCAATGCGCATCGTATGGACCAATGGGGAGACCATGCAGTTCACTGTTCCAGTGAAGTGGGTGTGAAGTTCAAACATAACCTGGTGCGTGATATTCTCGTCGACATATGTTCCAAGGTAGGGATCACGGTGAGAAAGGAGGCTCCAATGGATTTTCTCTCGAGGGATGGGAAAGAGCTTCGACCTGCAGACTTGCTATTATTCAATTGGATCCAAGGTAAGGACGCATGTTTGGATGTGAGTGGGATCTCTCCTTTTGCGGGTATTGATGCGACTATGTGGGCTCTGGGGGTAGCCTTACATAATTCTGTGGAGAAGAAGAAAAAGAAATATGTGTCCAAATGTAAAGAAAACGGTTACAAGTTCATTCCGTTTGCTTTTTCCACATTCAGGGAGCTTGACGCGGAAGCTTTGGATACACTTTCACGCATCAAGACCATTGCTGTTAGCCACTCAAATAATGTTAAGAGTGGAGATTTTATTTTTCATAGACTAAACTTTTAGAAAGGAGTGGGAGTCCAACTAGTGTCTCGGCTTCCCACCAATTTCTTATAAAATCCTTTTGGTTTTCTAATGAAGTGATGTTTTCTAATGCGGTGACCTTACTAAAGCGTATCTGAAGATTCTCGGTGACTCAAGACATTGGAGCACGTGGTGCTGCTCATATTTTTAGTAGGATTAGCTTCGCTATAACTAGAGGAGTAGGGGCGCAGTTAGTATCTCGGCTCCCTACTAATTTTTTGTAAATCCTATGATTTTCTAATAAAGTAATGTTATAATAAAAAATAAATAAATAAATAAAATAATAATAATAATAATAATAATAATAATAATAATAATAATAATAATAATAATAATAATAATAATGTGCATCGTATAGACCAATGGGGAGATCATGCAGTTCATTGTTCCAGTGAAGTGGGTGTGAAGTTCAAACATAACTTGGTACGCATTATTCTTGTTGATATATGTTCCAAGGTGGGGATCATGGTGCGGAAGGAGGCTCCCATGGGGTTTCTTTCAAAGGATGGGAAAGAGCTACGTCTACCAGACTTGTTATTATTCAATTGGATTCAAGGTAAGGATGCATGTCTGGATGTGACTGGAATCTCTTCTTTTGCTGGTTTTGATGCGTCTTCGTGGGCCCCGGGGGTAGCATTACATAATGCTGTGGAGAAGAAGAAAAAGAAATATGCATCCAAATGTGAAGACAACGGTTACAAGTTCATCCCTTTTATTTTTTCGACGTTTGGGGAGCTTGACATGGAGGCTTTGGACACACTTTCACGCATCAAGACCATTGCTGTTAGCCACTCAAATAATGTTAAGAGTGGTGCCTTTATTTTTCATAAACTAAGTTTTGTATAAAAAAGGAGTGAGAGTCCAATTAGTATCTCGGTTTTCCATCAATTTTTTTATAAATCTTTTTGACTTTATAATAAAGTGATGTTTTATAATAAATAATAATAATAATAATAATAATAATAATAATAATAATAATAACAATAAAAAAAAAAGAAAAAAAAAATTACTAGCCTAATATTAAAAACAAAAACTTGAAAGAAATAAAAAGTGCCACCCTTTAATTTGAAGGGTCATTCCTAGCAATAAACAACAAAAACTTACTCCCTCCGTCTCATATTTATAGTCCACATTTCCTTTTTGAGTTGTCTCAAATTAATTGTCCACTTATCTTTTTAAGTAAAAACTAGAGAATATAGTGGAAGAATATTCTATTTAAGTGGCTCAAAATTAATATGGCCCCACTTTTATTAAACTTTGTGTTTTTTCTCTCATGACAATAATTTTGAGACGGAGAGAGTATTAGTTTAATACTCAACTCAAAAATTTAAATCAACCAAAGTTCTATTTACCATTTGACCATCTAAAAAGATAACAACAAGCATAAGAAAAAAGTAGCACGAAATCCGGGCAGCGGGCAGGCCGCACGACCCAAGTCCCTATCACACTATATATATTCACCCACTCCCACACAACTTCCTCTCTCTCTAGGGTTTGCTCTTTTTACGCGTATAGTGCATCTTCTTCATTTCCTCGTTTCCTTCTTTCTCGTACTAGGTTTCTGTCTGTGTTCTTCTGGTTTCTCAACAACCAGAATCTTTGTTTACTTTAAGATTCCATACACAGAACAGAAATATCTTCTTTTGTGACATGAGATGTCTTACCTTTTTAGTCTGTTTTTTGAAATGGTGATTTTACTACTTTTTATCCATATTTAGAAAATATTTTGTTAGGGTTTTTTTTCATAACCATAGACTTTTTTTTTTTTTTTTTTCCTTATAATGGCTCCTACAAGAAAATATGCAAGAAAACCAAGAAAAGCCTTAAAGGGTTCGAAGACGAAGAAGGTGGATATACCCAAGTCGAAAAAGGAGATGAATAAGTTGTGTTCTTCTCCAGTTAAGTTAAGTTCGGATAATTCGGTGTTGAAGAAGGTGGATGAGATTAGTACTATTGGATGCACAACACCTAAGGCACAAAAGTATCAAATACCCGAGATTCTAACGTGCCCGCCTGCTCCGAAAAAGCGAAGAATTCTTACAAGTTGTACATTGAGGAGAACACCGATTTCGTTCTTTGATCCACCGGATATCGAGTTGTTCTTTGCTTCACATTTGGCTTCGGTTTATAGTCATGTTCATACTCATGTAAGATGATCATCACCCTCTAGCAAATTACTTTAATTTCCTTTGTATTAGTAAGGGCCATAGTTGTTGATCATTAGCAGCTTGCTAGCTTTTCTCTTTAACGATAGAAAAAAGAGAATTGAACCAAAAGAGGGATAGATGTAGTAGTAGCAACTAGTAAGTAGTGTGTGAAAATTTGGGGAAATGTGTGTGATTTTGATTAGAAGAAACATTCAACTTTTTTTAAGTTGTGTTTTGAATTGAAGTTATTTGAGTTTGTGTGGTAGGGTATGATCATCATTATGAAGTTAAGCTAAGCTAATTGTATTTTGCTAACTTTTTGAAGTTAGAGCATGAGTGCAATGTATGGTTGAATTATATATATTGGAGATTGAATGAATATGACTTCCTTTTCATTTTCAATTATTGTTCATCTTGATATGATGTATCTATTGTCATTTTTGTTGCATACATGTATAATCAAACAAAATGTATCTCACAAGATGAATATGTTTAACTGATGTATCATGTATACATATTAACTCGATCATCTCGACCTACATACTTAGCTTAGTGACCCCGGTATGTATCATCAGGATGCGTATAGTTGTCTCAGGAAGTGTTTTTTCACAAAACACTATTCGTTATGTGAGATACTATACATCATATAGTATAATCTTTTTAGGCAGGTAGTATCTCAACTGATCTCATACAATATAGTAATCAATTTGGTGAAAGAACCTTCTCCATTTGGTAAAGCCACTTTTTCCATTAATTTGGATCATGGCGTGGGCTTCAAAGAACCTGCTCCATTTGGTGACATCGACATCATTTGTCTGGTTATCGGCGCGGTTCAATGGTTATAAATCAAATTGGGAGGCCTTTGTAACTGTTCATGTTAGTTTTTTATGGTGTATTTGATCGAGTGATCCTTTTTTGTTTCGTATTTAGCTTCTCGCTAGCTTTGTGTTCTTAGTACTCCGTAACATATAGTCTTCAATTAACTAACTTTCATATGTGAAGAAACCTTGTTGTCTATGTAAAACATTATGTATGGTTTAAACTTTAAAGTAGTGTCACAAACATATGCATATCATTAAACTCATCTTGATGCATTATATATTGTGTGCATATGCATGTATCCAACATATACATGTACTTTCTTTTTACAAGGACCACTATGCATCCCAAGAATGATAAGAAGCAATGGCCCCCTTCACAGAACTTTTGAGGCTTTAATCAATACAATGCAAAAGACTTGTCCAAAAGGGAATTTCCCATTTTCCACTTACAAGAAAGAAAACATTAAAAGCTTTCTCTCTATCTCTTGTGACCCCTCATCACTCTATCTTGTTTTCTTTAATGAACTGCAAAGTACTGGTGAGGGGTAAGTAAATGAGATTGGAGGGCAAAAGGGTCAATTTGCTTAAAATAGTAAACAATAGGGTGGGGACATGGCCTTTAACTAGAATGTTGTTGTTTTCAATATGAGTTAAGTTGAGGTGAGATCATGGTGTCAGATTGATGCTATCTGTTTGTCTGCGTTGAGGCCAGCATGAACAATGGAATCCAAGAAGGGGGGCTTTGTGTTCCCACCATTCTTTGGATAGTTTCAACTCTAGAAAAAGATCTAAAGAAATGCTAATCACCTTTTGCATATGTAAATTTGATAAAATGCTAGCTAATCTATTGAGTCTAGAAATAAACCTTTAACAAATGCTATCAAATAATGAAATCAAAGAATATTCATTGGCATAACTGCAATGCAATGAGAGTCATAGGTATGGTAACTTAAGTTATGAAAAAAAATTCCGCTATTTTAACAGTAACATATAAAAACCTTTTATTATAACACCACCTTAACATCATCTTTTGAGACCCACATTTTTAAAAACTTACAAATTATATACACATTAACACCACCTTTTTGTTTGTTTCTACGTTTCAACTCAAGTTAGTGGAATAACTTGAATTATACCGTCAACAAATGGGGTAAGGTTACCTGGTCATAACGCGGGACATGTATAATCAACGCCAGAACAAATGTTATATGTACCGTGCGCTCTAAGAGATATGCCAACAAAGTTATACGTTCTTGGCGTTAAACTTTTTTTTTGAACGGCATAAATTTTATAACACTCAAGCAAGGAGCTAGAGTCAAGAGAAGTTACCAAAAAGTGTTACAAGCATTATTGGCGTTGAAATAAGAAGTGTTATATCTTGTTCTTAATGCCGTGAAGCAATCTTTTTTATTTGGCTTTTTGCTTGGGTTTTCTAGTCATTGACATTTGAAAAAATGCGCACACAAGTTAAAAAACTCCGTTGAAAAAACTAATGAAATGATACATATAATAAGTTTAAATTGCACAAATATTTATAATAATTAAGGTAATGATATGTACACATTGAATTTTACTTTGCACACATACAATTAATGAATAAAACAAACAATATCCTATGTAATTTTATGTGTGCAAAGTAAAATCCTATGTGTACATATCAATTCCCAAATAAATATTTTGCGTGGAAAACAAAACGAAGTCTAATTCGTATTTTTAGAATATATAGCATGAATGCTATTTATTAATGGCCAATATTTGGTTAAATATGGATAACTCATGTAAGTGTATCTTAATCTAATTTAAAAAGATACATGTACACTGTTTTAAATTTGTGATTTTTCACGAAAAAGCCGCATGATTCCTCGCAAAAATGAAAAGAAAAATTTATTAATGTTCCATCATAAAAGGAGTCAGAAAATGTGTGTGATTTTATTCTCTCATTTGAGTAGTCATACCTCATGCTATAAGAATTGATACATTAACACCCTCCATTTATGTTTCTCACTGCAAAAGACTTCATTCGCACCTTTTACTGCATGATAGATGCATGGGAAGTGGGCCATTTTCATCAAGTGATTTAGACCTAAGTATGAAACTAAAATCACTACAAATTGCTACATCATGGCTCACTTATTCCACATCTTATGTGATTTGTTTCACATGATTCTTGAATAACTTCCAACATGGTCCTCATTTTCTCCCTTTTTGGAGCAATTATAATCTTTAATCATGAACATATATCTATCTAGCTATCTATTTACAATAATTCCATAGTCAAATAATACAATAGTGCCACCTTTATCTCAAAGAAGGATAAAATACTTTGTGATTTGACAAAGGAAAGATAAATAATTACATAATTAAAAAAAAAATACAAACTAAAAACATAGAAAAAAACTATCACTTTTATTTTTACTCCCTTCTTCCCATATTCCCATATTAAATGTCCAGGTTTGACTTTTCAAATCTTTCTTTTACAACATTGACCTTAAATATTTTTGCTTGTGTTATATAGTATTAAATAAAAATAATACGTAGTGAAAATACATTTAAAACTCAATCTATTCATGTATTTTGCATCAAATATTATATAACACAACAAAAAATATTTATGGTCAAAATTAAGAAAGAAAGACTTAAAAAATTTAAACTGGACATTTAATATGAGACGGAGGGAGTATATAAAAGCTAGGGAAAATGTTTTTAAAATCATACTTGCCACCATTTGCTTTTGTGAGCATGATAAGGATTTAAAAGGTACACTTTTGAGGGGTCATTTAAGCCCTTCATTGATCACTTTTGTATCTGTTACTACTTAATTTCGTTCATTTTCACTTTTTAGGTCTCTTGAAGGCAAATTGCTTGAATGACACTTATTCGGACGAAAAGACGCGAATATACGAAGAAAATGGCCAAGTCAAGAATCGCGACACTCAAGCTGCTGGAAAATGAAGGGGACGGCGTCACGGCTTATTTGCGACGCCGTCGCGACACATCTTGAGACGACTCAGAGAGAAAATTGCTAATTTACAAGTGACGACATCAGGTTTTAAAAGAGTAGGGCGTCACAACTCAGACGGCCTAGATTTGATCCCGACGACGTCAGAGGTTGAAGCCGACGGCGTCACGAGCATAGGGTGACGCCGTCACAGAGTTGACGTGGCCAAGACGAAACCCTAATGACGGCGACCCGACGGCGTCACAATTAAAGAGTAACGCCGTCTCATATTGTAACACTATATATAGAATCCGAATTTTTCAGTTTTAGAGAGGTAGTTTTATGGAGTAAAAACCAAAACCGAACCAAGGCTGTCTTGGGTAGTATCTTAGTGTTCCATACCCTAATTTACAACAAGATAAGTGTTTTACTTCATTAATACAATCATGTCTTCAATTGTTTGTGTGTATGCTTGCAGGTTCTCCATGTCCGGCTAATTTACTTGTGTGTTTGCTTGGATATATGAAACCTAGTTATTGAATATTGATTGGTTGTCTCTTATCTTAATTGTGATTGACCTAGTATTGCGATAGGTCACCCGTTGTGTTATTAATGCTTGATTAGTCTTTGTTGAACCTTAGCTTATAGTTACTAGTGGAATTGTAGGCTAAATATCCAAAGATAACCTTAGTGTTAAGTTTATGAATCCTAGAGATTTCGTAGTCATTAACCTTAGGTAGCTTCAAAGAGTTAGGGATAAACGCATACCCTACGACCTTAGAAAACACAACGCGTTAAGAATAAGGACGTGACAATTCAACCATCAATATGAGATAACTAGGGAGTAATAACATCTAAGTAAACACATTTTTAATCATCATAAGAGCATACAACAATAGACATAGACTACACTCACCTTAGTTTAGATAATTAGAATAGTAGAGTAATCGGTAGAAATACCAACCCACCAAATCCAATACCCCGAGATTCGTACCTTTCAATTTTCTAAAAAAATATAAAAAGATAAAAAATAATCTTCCTCAACCACAACCTTAGCGTAGTAACTTCTCACTAGCATTCCTATTCCCCTAGAGAACGATATCAATTCCCGAGGCTTACCCTAATACTACACTACAACGATTAGGTTCACTGCCTAGGGTGTTGAAAAACTTGCTTGACGAAAAGGAAGTTCCTTTGACCCCGAACGCGCGTTGTACGAGTATCAAGTTTTTTGGCGCCGCTGCCGGGGAGTAGAATAGCTAGTTAGATTTTCACCTCGTTTAGGTTTCCTTGCTTGATTCCTATCAAGTAAGCTTTTTTCTTATTTTTTTAGCTTCCTTGTAGTCTATCCCCCTTCTTTATGACCTTTGTTAGTAACCCCATCACTTTTCATCATGGAAGGTGATGATCAACCACCAAACCTGCCATTTCCCCCCACCAATCCCCTTAGACAACTTAGGACCCGCAGTTCCACCAAAACCCTTCTTGAACATTTCGCTGAACCCAAAAGAGAGCTAAATAGGCGAAGAAGAGCTCTCCATGAGTCGGAACCTCAAGGAACCATGTAACGCCCCGACCCGCCAAGGGTAAAGGAATCACAAGTAATGGTGTCATATCAAAGCAAACACAAATAACCAAAAGAAGTCTTAACATAAATGCGGAAATAATCCAAGTCAAATGACTTCAATACATAGGTCCCAGCGGAAGCATAATAAACTTCAAACATAATATCCGAAATAAATAAGTCTAAATGGCATCATAAGAAATCAAAGCTAAAATCTCTAAGGTAAGTCCACTCAAGCACTCATCCCCAAAGCAACCCAGCTTCCAATGCTTAGATACCTGCCGCGGAAGAAAAGAAAAGTGCGGCTGAGCTTCAAAAGCCCAGTGAACAGATATGAAAGCAAAAGCGAATACGAAACGATAACGGATACGAAATAAAGTGAATGAGCAATAGCAAAATCATAATCATTTCCAAAGCATAAATCATAATTTCAAATGAAGTTTATAGTCAACTACCACGAGCCCAGAAACATATATCAGATCATATTCATATTCACGTAAGGCAACATTTGTAGGGGAGACCTACCAGAGTTATGAAGGACGTGCATGCACGCAGCATCAATCATCAGATAACAGATAACATATAACAGATAACAGATAACAGATCTAGGATGCATCCATACGCCCCTTCCTACATATTCACAAATATGCTTCACCATCCAGAGACGTGGCAGAACATCACTCTACTGCCCTAGAGTCATATCAGAAGTGCATCACTGATACGGACATGGAACCCCCATGACTAGTTAAATAATTGGCTTGGGTGTCAAACTATCTTAGGTCAAATCAGAATGTCATAACTGACACAGATCATCTTTTATCATAAAATCATTCATATTTCCAAAATCATAGTTTTCATATCAAATAGTTCAAAATCAGATGTTTCATAATTCAGAAATCAGAGTTCAGATAAGCAATAGCTCAAACAAATCAGATTTAGGATTCATAGCAAAGGCTTAGGAAAACCTAATACGAAAGAAAACGTAAAAAGAAACCTTTACTGAAAAGGTCAGAATATCTGTACCTTATTCCAACGCAAAAGATCGAAAAGCAGAAAGACGAAAAGCAAAGGATTACTCCCTCTTCACAGAACCTATAGACATTAATGGTCGTCCACGTTATTTATGATTCCATAATCTTCAAAATGATCTTCATACTTTAGGGTTTCTTTATTAATGAGTCTTAAGTATTTTATAATTAAAGTTGTAGATTAGGGTTCATTATATCATTTATTAAAGTCTATGTTTAAATGTAAAAATAGTTTTATAAGTCATAACTCACATATGAAATAACGTATTACTATATTTAGCTCAAACCCTAATCGTCTCTCATGTATGTTCTAGGGTTTTCTTATTCTTTAATATCTCATTAATTATGCATTTAATTTACATGTTACGTCTTAATGACTCTCCACTTAACCTAATACGTAATTAATAACCTTCTTTACTTTTACGCTTTACCATACACGTTTTATAATTTCATGTGACCATAAGTTATTAGGGTTTTGTATACTTCATACGCTTTACATAATAAACTAGGGTTTATGTTTACGTGACCCTTACTCCTTTATTACACGTCCAAAACTCTTGTACACATGTTCGGTTCAACTAGGGTTTTCGGCTAGCATGTTTTACGCAAGACCTAGTTCATCTAAACATGTTACATAATCAAGTTATAATGTTTTACACCCTATTCGAAAGTCATGCATGCCTCGGTCCAAACTCATGCATGCTTCGGCCTAGCTTAAACACAACCAAGACCCGATTCAATATTACTTATCACGTTACATGTTCCTTATTAGTTACAAGTTAAATGGATTAGGGTTTCCTTGTCTTTCGGTTTACACCTCTCGGTCACAACAAAAGAGAACAAAAACGCGACGAAACAAATATATCTTGACATATGCATGCAAGGTACGTTAAAGGAAGATGAATAAACGTTATACCTTAGCTCGTTGAAGCAAAATCTCAACACCAAGGGTGTTATAGGTCTCGGCCGAACAAGAAGAAAGAAAAAGAAGAGGCAAAGCAAACTAGGGTTTCAATTTAATGATTATGTGATGTATTTATAGTAGTAGCAATTGGTTTAGGTTTAGGAAAGGTTGGGTTTGGGTTGGCTTGGTCCAACCGAACACACAAGCTCTCCACAAAGTGGGCTTCGGCCCTTGGCTCACACGAACACAAACAAACACCCCTTTGGGCTCTCGGCTTGGCGCAAGACAAAAGAAAAGAAACGAGTCCATTTAATAATCGAACGGCCCAACATATTAGCGAAACATTTAAGTCCTTCGTCGTACCAAAGTCGTTCACGTAATTATATTTGTTAAGTTTTATTTATTAGGTTTTTAATTTCGTACTATATTATAAACGTATTTTACATATTTTATTATTCTTGGTTCCAAGGGCATTTTAGTCTTTATATAGGTTTTAGATTTTTCGGGTTTTACAAACCACCATCAACTTTGATGAAGCCGCAACTGACGAAGAGTCCACTCATTCCCCTAAATCCCCTGAAGCCGTCAACATTGATAATCTGAGCCAACATAACGAGGAAATCCCCGCTACTCCGGTCAATGGGCCCATCAATAGACCAGAAACAAAATCCCTCAGGGAGTACTCTTCCCCCTCTGCATCTGGATTTACCAGCGCCATTGTCTACCCTTCTGAACAGGTCAATGAGGTGTTGCATGCCACCGACATTTGGCTTATCCATAATGCATGTCAATTCCACGGATCCCACAGCGAAAACCCTATTCATCACATCAAACAATTTTTAAAAATTGTGGATACTATCTATGCTGACGGAGCATCCAAGGAGACATCCAGACTCCGGTTTTTCCCATTTTCTCTTCAAGGACATGCCAAGGAGTGGCTCGATAAGCTTCCTCCAAGATCCATCTTCACTTGGGAACAACTCACAACCAAATTCACCAAAAAGTTCTTTCCCCCTGGGAGAACTGCATCCATCAGGAGCAAAATTCTTCATTTCCATCAAACAGATGGAGAGTCTATCGTCAACTCCTGGAATCGTTACAAAGATCTCATTCAACAAGCCCCACACCATGGTATTAACCTTTGGTTGCTTGTTAAATTTTTTTACGACAATGTCTCCTGCAGTGATAAAAAAGGGATTGACTTCTCAACTGGCCAAAGAATTTCCAATCTCAATGCGAAAGAAGGATGGGCCCGTATTGAGGAGTATGTCCAAGACCAAGACAACACTTGGAACTAGCCAGTAACTGTAATGAGTGTCTCTGCTGCCTCCAATAAAAGCCCACTATCTCTCGATGATCGAATGAGGAGGGCGCAAGAGAAGCTTGCATACCTCACGAAGCCGAAAGAATCAAAGAGGTTGTTTAACCCATACCTTATATGCGACATTTGTGGAGGGTCACACGAGAGCAATGAATGTGATGATAACACACGCCAAGAGCACGCTTTTCTTTCCAGTCATGACATTTATGATGACCCTTCCCTTCTCACATTCTATCAAAACGATGAATGCACTCCTTGGGGAAATCTAAAATGGAAGACTGAGGGAAAGGAGGGTTCTGAATACACCATCCGTGATGCCTTTGAAAATGAACTCGGGCAATTCACCATGGAAGGAGTAATGCTTTTAAAGGGTCTCGAAGGATTCATTCAAGAGCAACAAGCTGAATTAGAAAACCAGTTCGCCAAACTCCACAAAAGAATAGGCGAACCTGGTCCAACCCAGCACGATCCAACGTGTGCCATTACTACTCGATCAGGAATTACTACCAAGGATCCCCCATACCCTGACCAAAGTCCCACCACCAAGGAGCCTGAGTTAGGAAATGGAGCAATCCCTGAACCTCCTTCGACTCCCCACGACCCCCCTCCACAAACATCTGCACTTGCCCAGCGACCGGCTCTCGCACGGATTCCTTATCCCTCGCGTTTAAAGAATCAAAAGGCTGAAGAAGACAATGAAAGAATATTGTCTTACTTAAAACGGACTTCCGTCAACATACCACTTCTCGATGTATTTTATCATATCCCTAAACATAGCAAATACTTCAAGAGGTTATTATCGAATCGGAAGAAACTTGAAGGGTTGATATCATTAGAAGAAGAGTGCTCGGCTATCATCCAAAAAAGCTTGCCCAAGAAGAAAGAAGGTCTGGGCAGCTTCACCATTCCTTGCTCTATAGGGGCACTTTCTATGAAGAATGCCTTGGCAGATCTCGGGGCAATCATTAACTTGATGCCCCATTCCTTATTCCTCAAACTCAGATATTCAGGGCTGAAACCAACCAGAATGAGTATTCAGTTAGCTGATCGATCAATCAAATATCCCATTGGAGTTTGTGAAAATGTTCTTGTAAGAGTAGGAGAGTTCAAGTTTCCGGTTGATTTCGTGATTTTAGAAATGGAGGAAGATAACTCGGTCCCGATAATTCTTGGAAGACCTTTCTTGGCTACAGCTCGCGCCATCATCGATGTTCATGATGGTAAACTCACTTTACTAGTGGGGTCCGAGAGCTTAACTTTCGAAATTAAGGATTCTATGAGTCATTCCTCCTCTTACGAGCACCATATTTATTTTGTTGAAGAAGTTGATGAATTTGTTGATGACATAGATGGTTGTATTGATGAGTATCTATTAAACGAATTCATGAATGATGATAACAACATGATATACAATGATGAAGAGATTGAGATGGTTGGAGTTGTTTCCTTTTACCCGCGTAGGGAAGAAATTGAACCTCTTGAACTTCAAAAGCCAGAAAACAAGCTAAAACCATCAATCAAGGAACCTCCTACCTTAGAAATGAAAGATCTCCCGAGTCATTTAGAATACGCCTTCCTTCAAGAAGAGGACCAACTCCCTGTCATCATAAGCTCTTCGCTGACCACTGAACAGAAAGGGAAGCTCTTAGAAGTTCTAAGAGAATACAAAGGAGTAATCGCATGGAGTGTTGCTGACATTAAGGGTACTGATTCTACTTTTTGTACTCATAAAATCCTTATGGAAGAAAATTACAAACCAACCGTTCAACCTCAGAGGAGAGTTAACCCTAATATCAAGGAGGTGGTAAAAAAGGAGGTTGTCAAGCTCCTCGATGCCGGCCTAATCTACCCCATTTCGGATAGCCCTTGGGTCAGCCCAGTCCAAGTGGTTCCAAAAAAGGGAGGAATGAAGGTTGTGAAAAATGAAAATGGTGACTTGGTACCGTAGAGAACGGTTACTGGTTGGCGTGTTTGTATCGACTACAGGAATTTAAATGATGCCACCCAGAAAGATCATTTTCCTTTGCCATTCATCGACCAAATGCTCGAAAGGTTAGCCGGGCATGAGTACTACTGTTTTCTTGATGGTTTCTCAGGATACTTCCAAATCCTCATTGCTCCTGAAGATCAAGAAAAGACTACGTTTACATGCCCTTACGGGACTTTTGCTTACAAGCAAATGCCCTTCGGGTTATGCAATGCCCCCGCCACCTTTCAACGATGTATGATGGCCATATTCCATGAATTAATTGAAGACAACATGGAAGTCTTCATGGATGATTTCTCGGTATTTGGAAATTCCTTCGACCTTTGTCTATCCAACCTTATGAAGATGTTGAAATGGTGTGAAGAAACAAATTTAGTCCTGAATTGGGAAAAGTGCCATTTCATGGTAAGAAAAGGAATCGTCTTGGGGCACAAAGTCTCTGGAAATGTTATCGAAGTCGATAGAGCTAAAATCGAAGCGATATCCAAACTACCCTATCCTACTACCGTTAAGGCCATTCGAAGCTTTCTAGGTCATGCAGGCTTTTATAGAAGGTTTATTAAGGACTTCTCGAAAATTGCCCGACCAATGACACAACTTCTTGTCAAAGACGCCCATTTTGATTTTTCTGAAGAATGCAAGGAAGCATTCAATCACCTAAAGAAAGATCTCACTCAGGCTCCGATAATGGTCACCCCTGATTGGTCCCAACCGTTCAAAATCATGTGCGATGCTAGCGGTTATGTTGTAGGCGCCATGCTTGGCCAAAGAAAGGAAACGAATTTTCAACCAATTTACTATGCTAGCAAAACCATGAATGTAGCGCAAGAAAATTATACAACCACCGAGAAAGAGCTTTTAGCTGTGGTTTTTGCCTTCGATAATTTCAGGCAATATCTCGTCCTTTCCAAAACTGTCGTCTTCACAGATCACTCCGCCTTACGATACTTGTTTTCCAAACAAGATGCAAAACCTCGACTTATTAGGTGGATTCTATTGCTTCAAGAATTTGACATTGAAATTCGAGATAAAAAGGGAGCTGAAAATCTTGCTGCTGATCATCTATCACGGTTAGAGAACCCAGACCTTGAGAAGTTAGACCATACCGAAATTCGCGACTCTTTTCCTGAGGAACGACTAATGGCCATTAAGGAAATTGAGCCATGGTATGCGGATTATGCTAACTATCTGTCCAGTAGGGTTTTGCCAAATTACATGACTAGGCAAGATAAAAGGAAATTCTTCACCGCGCTAAAATACTATTTTTGGGATGAGCCCTTCCTATTCCGCATATGCCCCGATCAAATCATTCGACATTGTGTTGTTGGACGAGAGATTGATCGAATTATGAGAGAATGTCATGCGGGACCATCTGGGGGGCATCATGATGTAAATTTCACGGCACAAAAAGTTTTCGATGCCGGATTCTACTGGCCTACTATTTTCCGCGATGTTAAGAGATTAGTTCAAACGTGCGATGCATGCCAACGTTCGGGAAACATCTCGCGGAGGGTTGAATCACCTCAGAACTATATCCAAGTCTGCGAAAAATTCAATGTTTGGGGTATAGATTTCATGGGACCTTTTCCATCATCTGGAGGAAATGAATACATTCTAGTGGCTATCGACTATGTATCCAAATGGGTGGAGGCCCAAGCCCTTAGGACTAACGATGCAAGAGTAGTCATTCATTTTCTTAAAAAACTCTTCGCACGATTCGGGATTCCCAAGGCATTGATCAGTGATAGAGGAACCCACTTTTGTAATGCTCAAATGGAGAAGGTGATGAAGAAGTATGGTGTTCCGCATAGATTTTCTACAACATATCACCCCCAAACGAATGGGAAAGTAGAGAACACAAATAGAGCATTAAAGCGGAGACTTGAAAAAACGGTCCACCAGAATAGAAAAGATTGGGCATTCAAACTGGATGAGGCACTCTGGGCATTCTTTTATAAAACACCTATCGAAACAACCCATTTTCGCTTGGTATATGGGGAAGCATGCCACCTCCCTATTGAACTCGAGCAAAAGGCATACTGGGCACTTAAGGTCAAATAGGTTCCTACAGCTTCAAGAACTGGATGAACTAAGACTTGAAGCTTATGAATCGTCGAACACATATAAAGAAAGGGCGAAAAAATGGCATGATCAACGAATAAAGAATCCCAAAGAGTTTGTGAAAGGAGATAAGGTGCTCTTGTATAATTCAAGATTGAGATTATTTCCGAGAAAACTCAAATCAAGATGGTATGGACCTTTTTCGGTAAAAAGGAAAATGGAAAATGGGGCTGTAATACTACTAGACCATGATGGAAGGGAATTTACCGTGAATGGACAACGTGTGAAGCATTATCAGTTGGACAATAATAAAATGGTCAACGATGAGGATATTGTTTTGGAAGAAGGTGACGGTAATGAAGTAACGTAGGGGCATGACTTCGAGTCTAGCTACAAGACTCATAAATAAAGAAAAACGCTTCGTGGGAGGCAACCCATGCTTAATTGTTTTCTTGTTGGTGTGTCGTATATCTTTTATTGATTGTTATTCTCATGTTTGAATTTGTAAAATGCTTTATTTTGTCTTTAACCTCGTCTTAATTACATATAAAGGTATTTTACATAAGGGATAAGTGTATGGAGGATTACACACGTTTTCCAAAAGAACGTAAACATGAGAATTACGATTATTTAAAAGATATACATGTGTGTTTGTTCGAGTCAAATGCTTGTATCGAGTCATAATGGATGTTTTGCAGGAAATTTTTCCAGATTCTAAAGATATAAATTTTCCAGAAAATCGCAGACCAGTTTTTGTCAGGATAACCTAACGTCGTCAGGGTCACAACCTGACGGCGTCAGGAGAAGTAGAAACTGCTTACTATTTTTTCTCGTTTTCTGAGCTACTTATAAAATTTTTGGAATTTTCCAAGTCTTAATTTTTCATAAAATCTGTAAACATCCATTCCACAAGCATTATATCCTAGTTTAGTAGAGTCATATATATATATATTGTTACCGCCGATTTTACGTGAAGGTTTCGTTTGTTTTCTTCAAGTGTGCAGGTTTAATTTATCAAGAAGAAGATATATAAGATTGGAAGGAGCTTTTCACGCAAACACTCTTCTTGAAGAAAGATTTAACCACTACTTCAGGGGAGTACTAGTTTCTTTCGTTTTTAATTACCTTTCATTATCATAACTTTGATACTTTCGGGAAACATTGGGGACAATGTTCAGTTTAAGTGTAGGGAGGGAAAATAAAACGTTTACTTTGAAACTATGCTTATCCTTGACTATTTGCCTTGTCCAATTCCATTTGTGTAATAAACCATGAGAAATATCGGTTAGGGTAATTTTGGCACCAAATTTAAAATTTTTCATAACATGTAGGAGTGGGCCATTAGTCTTAATAAAGCGTCTCATGGATAGGAAGTTATATGACTAGCACAAAAACCATTTACCACTTAAATTCCACCCAAAATGTGAGGATTGCCCTTAGATTTGTAGGAATTAAAGCATTCCACTTTAATGCTTCGAGTGTGTACAGGTAGTATAATAGATTCTAGAACTTGTTTTGTGATGCATTCCGAGATTGCTAGTAAGACTACACTTGTGTAGTTAGGAATAACTAAATGATAAGAGGCATTAGGATAACCCTTGTTTGATACCCGTAATATAATTACTTCTTCCACATCGGTTGAGTAATCCCCCCACACCCTTGCGTTGTACTCATCTTTAGTACATGATACCCCTAGTTAACCCCTCAGAGCCTATCATTTTTGCGGTTCTCGTGATGTTTCGGTTTTTCGAAATATCAATGAAGAGCATTGTTTACAATCCACCCCCAAATGTACACCCAAATCGCCATAGCCTACCTCGTATGCACTCACTTTTAGTGCATTATTGTTATCATACTAAACCCTTAGTTTAATTATCTAGTTGCTTGCATAAGTTGCTAAGTCGAGTCATATCCTTTGTACACAGTTTTGGGACGATTGGGACTCATGGGAAAAGTTAAATTTTAGACAAAATTACATGTTTGGTCCCTATGGTTTACCCCAAATAACAGGTTTAGTCCATAAGTCATTTTAATTACACCACACATACCTATTTTTGAAACATGTTGCACATTTAGTCCCTATTATAGGAAATAGGGACTATCCGTGTAATAAAAATAATTACACAGATGATCCCTATTTTTTTAAATAAGGACTAAATGGGCAACAGGTTTCAAAAATAGATACGTGTGGCGTAATTAAAACGACTTAAGGATTAAACCTGTTATTTGGGGTAAACCATAGGGACCAAACATGTAATTATTTCTAAATTTTATGAAATGACGGGAAGGAAACGATTCAAATTCCCTTTATTTGCGTAATAATGTACTCCAAGTGTTTTGATCTTGTCAATTCGGGTCAAATTAGTGTTAGAGTAATAAAAACTCAAGTGTAGGGATGTGCTTATAAATCCCTATTATTTTGATGTTATCGTAGAGGATAGTAGAGTAAAAGTGTATGAAAAAAAAATCGAAAAAAATAGAAAAAAGAGAAAAAGAAAAAAAAAATAGAGTGTTAAAAAAAATACGGGGTACCATCCTACATCTATCTTTAAATTTATGTTTGTTTGTTTCAAGTTATCTAGAGTTTAGAGTGTCGAGTCTTGGCTTAGCAACACCATTCTTCTCATGCTTGTAACATAAAGATTTTTGACTTGCCACCACTAAATCGCCTATCCCACCAAACCCTTTGTTTCCTTACCGTAAGTCTAACGTCACAACCCTTTAAAAGACCTCTTGGATAGTTTTTCCTAGGTGCTTACGCCAAAGCGATGGAGGTTTGATCTAGTCTCAAGCCTATGGTAATCTATGTACTAGGACCGGTTAATGAGTGTTTATTTTCCATTTCCAACTTGATATATTTCATATACACCCGAGATATGAGAGTATCCAAACACCACTTGTGAGGTGCTAGTATGTAATTTTCGTGCTTGTTATGACCTTTGCGGGGCTTATATGTGTTGTGAATCTTTCTAAACTAATGCTTCATGACCCCTAACTTATAAATTAATTGACTAAAAGCACATTTGCTTGAGGACAAGCAAATACCAAGTGTAGGGATATTTGATAAGGATTTAAAAGGTACACTTTTGAGGGGTCATTTAAGCCCTTAATTGATCACTTTTGTATCCGTTACTACTTAATTTCGTTCCTTTTCACTCTTTAGGTCTCTTGAAGGCAAATATCCCTTTTTAGGTCTCTTAATTTCGTTCCTTTTTACTTGGCCATTTAATTTCGTTCATTTTCACTTTTTAGGTCTCTTGAAGGGGACGACGTCACGGCTTATTTGCGACGCCGTCGCGACACATCTTGAGACGACTCAGAGAGCAAATTGCTAATTTACAAGTGACGGAATCAGGTTTTAAAAGAGTAGGGGGTCACAACTCAGATGACCTAGATTTGATCCCGACGACGTCAGAGGTTGAAGCCGACGGCGTCACGAGCATAAGGTGACGCCGTCACAGAGTTGACGTGGCCAAGACGAAACCCTAATGACGGCGACCCGACGGCGTCACAATTAAAGAGTGACGCCATCGCATATTGTAACACTATATATAGAATCCGAATTTTTCAGTTTTAGAGAGGTAGTTTGGTGGAGTAAAAACCTAAACCGAACCAAGGCTGTCTTGGGCAGTATCTTAGGGTTCCATACCCTATTTTACAACAAGATAAGTGTTTTACTTCATTAATACAATCATGTCTTCAATTGTTTGTGTGTATGCTTGCATGTTCTTCATGTCCGGCTAATTTACTTGTGTGTTTGCTTAGATATATGAAACCTAGTTATTGAATATTGATTGGTTGTCTCTTATCTTAATTGTGATTGACCTAGCATTGCGATAGGTCACCCGTTGTGTTATTAATGCTTGATTAGTCTTTGTTGAACCTTAGCTTATAGTTACTAGTGGAATTGTAGGCTAAATATCCAAAGATAACCTTAGTGTTAAGTTTATGAATCCTAGAGATTTCGTAGTCATTAACCTTAGGTAGCTTCAAAGAGTTAGGGATAAACGCATACCCTACGACCTTAGAAAACACAACGCGTTAAGAATAAGGACGTGACAATTCAACCATCAATAGGAGATAACTAGGGAGTAATAACATCTAAGTAAACACATTTTTAATCATCATAAGAGCACACAACAATAGACATAGACTACACTCACCTTAGTTTAGATAATTAGATAATTAGAATAGTAGAGTAATCGGTAGAAATACAAACCCACCAAATCCAATACCCCGAGATTCGTACCTTTCAATTTTCTAAAAAAATATAAAAAGATAAAAAATAATATTCCTCAACCACAACCTTAGCGTAGTAACTTCTCACTAGCATTCCTATTCCCCTAGAGAACAATATCAATTCCCGAGGCTTACCCTAATACTACACTACAACGATTAGGTTCACTGCCTAGGGTGTTGAAAAACTTGCTCGACGAAAAAGAAGTTCATTTGACCCCGAACGCGCGTTGTACGCGTATCAGAGCAGCGAACAAATTTTTTTGGTTGCTTTTGTAGGTACTTTTCTTTCAAAGTTGGATAGTAGTAATGTCTGAATCTGCAAGTAGATGATGCAAAGTAGGATAGTAGCTTTGTTGTTGCCATTTGACATAGTTGCAGGGGTGTTTGGTTGTCCACTTTAGTTTTGCAATGAATCCAGTGCCTTGTTCAATTCAACCAAACACCCATTTATCTCTTTTAGGAACATATGGCCATTCAAATAACAGATGATTGTGCGAGTCAGGGCATGTTCCACAGATGATTGTTTTTCATTTAGAGTTTAGTATATTGACAGCTAGTATAGACACAAGAAGCTTGATTCTGATGTCTTTGATTTTGGCTATCTTTTGAGATACCAACTCTAAAGGAAAAGAAGTTGATGTCATCATTATTTCAGATGACGAAATTGACGATGATATCTATATTTCAGACACATATGAGGACTTGGTATATTTTGGTAATTGGTCAGACTCTACATCAGTAGCTTTGGTGTAGAAACATTGGCCTGGACATAACATTAAGTATCTTAGAACTCTTAATGATTATGATTTCTTATGTTGAGCTTTTAGATCCTTAATACCAGATATGTTACTCTAATTGCATATTTGTTACTTCAAGCCTCATCTTTTTTTTCTATGTTTAAAGAAATCATAATCATTGACTCCTCTAATTCAAGCATTAACCTTGTATTATCAAGCAGCAGTGAGAAACTCCTACCTGTTAAACGTTCCAACTACATATGTTTATGGTATTTCTCAAGTAGCACTGATGATACCACCACTGAAGAACATACTAGCCTTGAGGATACAAGCAGAAATGATGATGACCAATTATTTCTCAAGCACCAATTATTTGTTTCTGCTAAAAAATTTCAACCTTAATCATCTTCCAACTCTAAAAAGGTTGTTTTTGCTAAAAAAAAGTTCAAGCTGAATCATCTTCCAGCTCTAAAAAGATTGTTTCAGAAAAAGTCCCTGGTCCAAGATGCATACTAGGCCTTGCAACAAACCATACTTGGTATTCTATACTTAATAAAACATTTGGAATAAGGAAGGTTGCAGAGGAAGCAAGTAAAAAAAAGGAAGGTTGGAACAGGAGATAGTCTTGCAGATTATGGTAGCAAGGGAAAAAGGAACCTTGGAACATGTGGAAGACTTGTGAAGGCACTTAATAAACCCAAATGATGCACCAACAAATGATGTTACAGTTCATCAAATTTTTTGTGTGGATGTTGATATTAGTTAATGTATATAGGTAATATTAGGTATAGTATATTGGTAATATATTTGAATGGTAGTAGATCATCAAGCATTTGGATGAAACATAGTCAAACTTTGATGTAACTTTGGTGATGTTTAATGTATGGTAAATGTGGTTTAAGCATTATGTTTATGTATTTTTTTTTATTATGTTTTGTTATATGACTTTGTACCATAGTATTGGTAACTTGTTTGCTGAGTTTGACCCAAAAAATCAATGTATTTTGTCATTTTGATAGTTTACATTCAATATATGGAACATACTGAAACTGTTTATTCATCTTGAAACTCATCTAGACAGTCTGCAAGCCCTGCTGCAAATGCACATCAGCAAACATGTGCATATCTTACTTCGCCACCACATCATCAAACGCTACATATCCTACTACCTTACCATATTTCCAATTCCCACAACTTCTACTTCACCTCAACCTTCAATACACACCACTAACTACACACCCTACACCATAAACTGGTTACACACATGAATGGACATTTTAGAGTATGTTTGACTGATGAAAGTCAAACACACCATATACTGCTTACACATATGAATGGAAAGTTTAGAGTATGTTTGACTGATAAATATGTATAGCACCATAGAATATGAAACGAAATAGGATTAGAATATACATCCATCACTCCTAAATACATACAAGTTAAGTTCAAATATTGTTTTTGGCATCCATAGATGACAGAACCAAAACACTACATATCTTACAACCAAAACATATACAACTTAAATTCGAATACTGTTTTTAGCATCCATAGATGCCAGAACCACCATTGATACAATTCTCAAAAGTAACTATACTAGAACCAGCATTAACATTGCCTCCTTTTTTTGATGTTGGTACATTCCAGTATGCTAGAACCAACACCATTCCCTGCCCTTTCATTCCTTTGCTTTATTGTCCGTTTGAATAAATCTTCAAGATTTGTTATCCTCATATCCTACTCTTCAAGTTTTGTTCAGCTTCTATCCAGATCATCAACATTCACTATATTTTTTCCTTTATCATCTATAAAGATAGAGAAAATGAAATCAATAGACAAATACTCTAATGTATGCATAATAGTGGTGCATAGACAAACAATATTCCATATCATGACAATCAACAAACAAGACTACAAGTCAAAACAGATGAACAAAAGACTGCAAGTCAAAACCAATATCATGTCCATTTTTATGCTGTGATTTGGTGGTGTTTGGGACTGTTATACACCGTCACTTTTCAGTTAAGAACATATTTCAGCACCATTATGTACATGCCTCATTGTTACTAAAGATCTATTGAGTTGACTACATTTCCTATTGTAAAGGCCTACTTAATACCATAACACTCCGTTTATCCTAAACCTCTCAATCATGCCCCTCACTATCAGCATATAATACTTTATCAAACATATTATACCATCTAATTTAAGCAAATTTAAATGAAACATTAATGAACTATAAAACATTAACATAACAACATCCAGAGGCTCTTCCTTCACATCCCTCTTCCTTTTTAGTGACATTGTACTCGAAGGCTCTTCCTTCACCTCCTCTTCCTTTTTAGTGACATTATACTCGAAGGCTCTTCCTTCACCTCCCTCTTCTTTCCACTGCCAATAGGCCTTCATCTCTTCCTTTTTTGGTCCCATTTTAACTGGATTAGGTATTGGACCGTATTTTCTAGGCCTTCCCCTCCCTCTTTTTGTCTCTACAACTACGTCAATCGCACCGCTACCACACATAGGCACAACACCACTACCACCCATAGGCATCGAACCACTACAACCCATAGGCTCTTCGTTATAGGTTTTTTTCCACAGCCATTCGAGAATTTCATCTATCATCTCCTTCCCTATGTTCTTATACGAACCATATCTAGCAATGACTTCATCACCAAATGTACCTAGAACTTCCTCAAAGACTTCGTCATTCAACACTACTCTTCGACCATCCCTTATCCGGCGATTGATCAACCATAGTAACCAAGGCCTTTCCCTTATCATTTTTTTTGCCCTTGTTAGCGATGTTGTGTTCTGGTCTCTAAATAAAAGAGATTTCGGGTTCTTGGAGGTTGGTTTTGGGATTTAATTATGGGTTTGGTTTACTTTTAGTGTGGGTTAAAGGAATTTAAGGTGGGTTGGTTTTAATTTGGGTTTTATCCAATTACTTTGGCGCAAAAAATAAAGGGTATCAGGTTACAGAGAGGTTTGGTTGGGTTGTGTTAACTTGAGATGAAAATAAAAAGTTGAATTGTCTATTATGTCCTCTTGCCAAAAAGTAAAACATGAGTTGACCGAGAAATCGTAGTCAAATGGACTCAGTATGATCAAAAAACATGTAATAGAGACCTCTGATGATAAAAAATGAAGTTACGACCCAACATGATAGTTTAAAGCGAACGGTGTATTTTACTCTATCATTTAATTCTAGTAATCTTCTTTAGCTTTTCGCTAAATCTAATACAATTATGCCATTCAAATAAGAACCGCAAATGAAGACTAATTACAAATTATACGTGGGCGAGTCACAAATTTAATTCCCGATTACATTTAGGATAATTAAGCCTTTTCTATTATTTAATATATTTTTTGGTCCGTTAATACACGGGTTATATATTTGAACCCAATAATTACTAGCTAATTAAAATAAGTTTTAGCCTATAATTAAACAAGTCTGAGTCATAATTTAAGATTATAGGTTAATGCTTTAGATTGTGAGAATCAAAACAAAAGATTAAACAAATGTTAGCATGAGGGACATCATGAGAGTGAGAGATAAAAAGCTTATAAGAAAACTAGCAAGTGGCCAATGCTTTAGGATTTTGATTGATATGTTTTTTTATGTGTGTTTGGGACTTCTAGGAATTGTATAAATTTGAATATACATTTGTTATGAAAATGGAGGGTTTTAATCCATTAGAAGTCCCACATTATTCTTGTTGTAGCTTTATCTATTTATGTCTCTCATACTTATTTATGTGTGGCCTTCTCTAGTGCTCAGTATCATCATTGTCATAAGTCATTATTCCATTTTTGGTATCTAACTAGTGGTGTAGGTAAGACTACGTAAGATGTCATAGCTTGTTAGAAAGCTTGTCAACAAGAAAAACCTATAGTCAAGTTGGTTTGACTTTTTACGCGTATATATGAACCATGTTATATATGGATTCCTAGCTGGTAACATTTTGAATGAGTTTTAAGTGTGACAATGATTTTTCTTGTTGAATAGTTTGAATTTAGGTGAGCTTGTAATAGGCTATGCTATGGGCCTATAAGGTTAGCCAAGAATCAAGCTTTAGACAAGATGAATGATTGAACATAGGATTCAAATGAAGATGAAACAATCATGTTATGAATGTAATACATTTTACATTTCATTTAAAAACGATAGAAAATAATTATCTTGCTATATGTACGATGTCCTAAAAGTTGAACCCATTAGGCCTATATTTTTATTATATGTCATAGCAAACCTAATTTTACCTGAACCCTTTGACATTACCATTTAGAACTTTAATTAGAGCATATAGACAGTTTTCTAAACCATAACGGTCAACTTGACTGACATTTTACTAAAACAATCAAAACCGTGCACATACTAAAACAAACATTCAAACCTTTCACGTTCAAATAAACTCGATACAAATCTCTACTGCATGAAGTCTTCTTGCTGGATTATTATAATACACAAGCGTGTAATGCTTAATGATAAGTTTAAGACAACCATTTTGATCCTAACAACCAAAAGTTTCTGTATAGAAAATAAGCATAGAACAATCCAAAAAAGCTGTGCATATCAGCCAAGACATGTGCACTGTACTCACGAGTGGCTATGCACGTGAGTGCTAAAGATGAGTAAGTAAACAAACAACATTGGAATGAGGAACTAACCTGAATGAATCTATCAAGCTTTAGTTTTATAAAAGAAAACACTTACATATGGATTGATGTTTCCTTTAATAAAATGTCACTTTCACTATACTCCAAATGATGTTCTATACAGAAGACATTGATTAGTATTATTAGTGTACCATTTTCCTCATAGCCTTTTGCTTTGATTCCCTACTTTAACTTTTTATTTGGTAAAAAGTAAAATTTGTGTATAATACCAACAAAACAAAAAACATTGATACCTTTTCTGGAATCCTAGGTTGCTCCTCATTTTTTCCACAAAGTAAAAGTGTTTAGAAACACCAAATAAGGTGTCTCAAGATTTCTTTAGCTTTTGGGTCAAACCATTTATGGCTTATAAGGCTAAGCTAGTACACCCATGCTCCCACCAAAAACTTGACTGACCACTAGTGAGTTGTTTTTGAGTCAAGTCATAAAAATGTAACCAAATGTACTCAGATTTCAGTCTAGCGGTATGGTGCATCAAAGGTGTTCAATTAGCTAAGTGACTATGGGTTTAAGTCGCAACTAGGGCAATGGTGTGTAGTAAGAGTGCGTAAGTTTGACGTTCAAATAAAAAGTTTACGCAGATTATATTATCATTCATCTAGAGGTTCAAACTTTCAATAATATTCTGTTTAGGATAACTGGTACGTTGATTAATTGGATGCAGCCGTGAAAATAACCATTTTCGACAATACTCGCTTACCCAAAGCAGAATAAACTTAAAGTTGGGTATTTTGAAGAAGGAAACAACAGAAAGTTGGTTACCGGAAATGAAAAAATTTCTGTAAATAAAAGCCTGTAAATACTTGAGAAAGTTACTGGTAAAAGAAGACAAAACTGTTAACTTATGTACAATATTTAACAATGGTTATGGACAGAAAAAAGAAGTTAAAAGTGAAATATGTTGAAATGAACAATAAATACAAAGACTTGTAGTTATGTTGTATCACCTTCTTTCGCTTAGACTCCCGTTGTTCATAACCTCAGATAAGATTATGGGCGATGACATTGACACCGTACCACTTGAGGCACTTGTGAATGTAGTCGTAGTTGTGTTTACAGAGGACGTAGGTTCATCATCACAAAAAGTGTTGGTAATATCATTGAAATCCCAGTCTGTCAAATAACTAGGCTTTGCTGCAACAGCACTAATCTCAACATCACCTGAAAGCATTGCTATCACACGGGACATTGCTGGTCTTAATGACGGTGATGCTTGAACACACATAAGGGCCACACCTATCATACGCTTAGCTTGCTCCTCATCAAAAGATGTCAAAGATGGATCTATGAGGTCCAAAGGCTGGCCAATTTCGTATAGACTCCATGCCTGGAAATACCATAAAACTTATTTCGTTATTACATATCAAATTATAAAAGTTATTTTCATTGTAGGCCAACGTGCATGATGATTATACATGGCTGTATTTTATCTCAAATGGGTCAAAATCAACAAGTTTAGCTATAAGATTACGGGTCAAATTGGTTGAAAGTTGTCACAAGTCTATTTTTACACGTGCAACCTCCTAGTTGGCTTCTTGCCAAGATATATTTATTATTGTTTCGATATATCCACATCGAACGCATAAATAAGTTTGAAAATATTTCATACTGGACAGGTCAACCCACATGTAACAAACATGACCAGTTCTAACCCAGTTACTTACCCATTGAAGAAGATACTTTTGCTCAGAATCCAGTTTATCGTCATAATTTGGCCTTCCACTAAGAATCTCGAGACAAACAACTCCAAATCCAAAAACATCAGCCTTTGATGTTAGATGCCCACGCATTGCATACTCTGGTGCAAGATAGCCACTAAATAGGAGCAATTATAAAGGATTAGCTTGTTACTTAACAAATTTAAGGCAAGTCTTTATGAAGGTTGAAGGAACTCACATAGTTCCTGCAACTCGTGTACTCATGTGGGTTCTTTTATCATCATATAGTTTTGCTAATCCAAAATCTGATATTTTGGGGCATAATTCTCCGTCAAGCAAGATATTACTTGCTTTGACATCCCGATGCACAATTCTAGGCCTCGATTCTTCATGAAGATAAGCTAGTCCTTTTGCTGTTCCCAAGCATATATTGAAACGCGTTGGCCAGTCAAGGCGCACATCAGTTTTCCCTATAAGATATCAAGATAATAAGATAAGTAGCGTTTGATATGATGACTAAGATCACACGATAGGCTGATATTTCTTTTCATGATTTTAATTTAGAAAATATTATCACAATTGAAAATATGGTGATGGACAGGATTACTCGTGTTTATACTTTCCATTTTCCGTTGCTTAATCATATTCGTCCAAAAGACGATAGCGTAAGAGTTATAGGGAGCACAACGGTCGGGTTGGGTTATGGGTCCAAAGATGCTACCTTTGTGCAGCTAGAAACAGGTCAGGCAGTTGACCCGGGACACCTTTTGTCTATTTGAAGTGTGTCAATTATGATGAGTATATTTTCCGGGGATTGTCCCTTTTTCCCAAAAAAATTATGATGAGTAAATTTAATTTATTTCTTATTATAATAAATCTTTTTGTTTCAGAATATGTATATTTTAATAATAAAAGATCATCAAGGTATATCAATAATTTTCATACCAAATAGTGCCTGATCGAGGCTTTTGTTTTCAAGATACTCGTAAACCAAAAGTCTTCTAGCTCCATCAATACACGAACCATGCAACTTCACAAGGTTCCAGTGTTGGACAGCCGAAATGGTTGAAATTTCAGTTATAAACTGACTCCTTCCATGGTGTGATGCTACTGAGAGTTGCTTCACGGCTACTACACTTCCATCATTCAATATCCCCTGGGACAAATAAGAGCTAGTTAAGATATTTTTAGCACAAAACTCACAAATAATTATGATCGTTTAGTTCAAACTGCATCATTGACAGCAAAAAAGATCCCCCGAAAATAAGTTTAGTAACAATAATTTGAAGTCCCAATGCATTTTTTATTATGTTTGGTAAAACGCACATCTCCCCAGATATGATACAGAAACGTTGTAATATCAAACCTTGTAAACAGGTCCAAAACCACCCTCTCCGAGCAAATTTGATGGACTGAAATCTGAAGTTGCAGATTTTAGTTCCGAATAGGTATAAGTATTTACTTTGGGCCCCATTCCAAGAAATTCTGCAAAAAAAGATAATCCAAATAAAACAAGGAAAAAGGTAGAATTCCCTCCAAAAGAACAAGAAGGAAGAAAGAAAACGATAAGAAGATATTGTGGATATATAATATTACCATCTTCTTCCTGATATTTTGACTTCCTTTTCATGTATAAACCATAAACTAAGAGAAGAAGGGCGACAGATGCCACCCCAACTACGATACCAACGATCATTCCAGTTTTCTTAGATTTACTCTTAACCTTAAAACCTGAAAATAAAACAATTAGCAACTAATAGAATCATAAGGGTTTTTTTGCATAACATACCAACTACTTTTTCAATTGTCCCGTTTAAGTTATTGTACTTTTTTGTACATCCGAGTTATGAAAGTAGGGCTTCCTGTCCCGTTTTGCCCATTTCAAGATTATTGAATTAACCAAACAAGACATAAAACCATCTTTTAATGACTCAGATTTAGAAGTACAATAACTAAAACGAGATAAACGAATGTTGGTATTTTATGTATATCTATAATTTCGTACCAGGAGAAACTCTGATGGCAGAAATTAGAGGTCCATAAGCTCCTCGTTCTGGTATGCAACAGGTTCCCTTCCCAGCCCAGAACAAATGAATCTCGAGATAATTTTGTGTCACAGTAACACTGAAATCCTTAACAAGAGCCCTTCCAATACCACCAGCCTCCTTTGATATATCGAAGTCCCTCTGTCTACGATTTCCCTATAGAACATCAATGAAGAAATTTAGATATTTTAATACTACCTAATAAAGTCACTCATCTCGTTATTATTAGCTATGTTCATTTACAACTTCATTATATGTCAGATTTTTTAACTTCAGTTTCCACAGTAAGTTTAGAACACAAGAATGGAATTTAAGCAATCTTTAAGGAAATGGAAAAACGAATGCTTTTCTGTCCTACACAAGTTGTGTATATATAATAAGAGTGTTATTTATGATTACAACCTCTTCGACCCATTTGACCCGTTCCTTTTGAAGTCAATTTTTTCTTCAACCCATTTTAGAAAAAAACACAACCCAAACTAACCCATTTATTAGTAAGCGGGTCAAAAGTGACACCTAAACTTCCCTAAACTTCAAGACAATCAGTGAATCACAATTAAGCTGATAATCAAGATGTAAATAAGGCCTACCTGAATGTAAATATCAAAGACACGCCTCCCAGTGCCCTGCCATATGCTTGTATTTCGGTTAAAAACTGTCTCCGCAAAGAAAAGGCTTATAGTATAAGGACCATTTTGTAGTCCTAAACCATAGTATCTAAGGGATCCCGGAGACTTTCTTGAAGTTCTGAAAAGCTCTGGATATCTTGTGTTGTCGACTGTTATTGTAGTGGATGCTATAAATGATGGGTCATCTCGGTCAATGACAATACCACCATTACTCACAGCCCATTTGTCTTCTATATCAAAGGAGGCTGGTCCAAGGTCTGTTGAGTTCTCAGTCTCGAATAAGATGCCATTAGCAGACCTCATTTGTGGGCCGCCACATTTGATTGCAAAGCTGGTATCTTTAGCAAGCAACAAAGATCATTATCAATCGCCATGTCATCACTTCTGAACAGATCTGATGAATATAAAGTTTTTGGAGGATAACTCATTAACGCATACAAAAAAAAAGGATGACATACATGGATTCGTGCTCCTGTTGCAAGGGAAGTCTCGTTGGAGACAATTTAATCCTGGGAAAGTACTGCATATGAAAATGCAATTATTTAGAATAATAGAGAATATTGAAAACAAATGTCTAATATTTTGACTACTTGAAGTGTCTTGGAATTTTATTCGCAAGGGTTGCGTCCCTTTACTGGTCATTGTGACGCTTTTTTTTTTTTTCACGGAAAAAAAAAGTTTAGGGATACAACAACAACAACAAACCCAATCCCGCCGGGGCAGGGTATGGGGGAGGTAGAATGTAGACATATCCTACCCCTACCCCAAGATATACCCGGAAATAGGGAGATTGCTTCCAATGAGACCTCCGGCTAGTGCATGTGTGCGGGTGAAGGAGAAAAGCTGAGAGAGCAGAAAAGGCAGAAGACAACATACAACAAGCAAGAAAAAAGCAGGCAAAACACGCAAACAGAACAAAGCAAACAACCTAAGGCAGCAACACAGAGCAGAGCAAAGCAACGCGCGGGGCCTAAGGCTGAGGCAAAGCAAAAACCCAAAAACGCAGGGGGCAAGAAAAGGAAGGCAAACCTAAGGGAGAAACACACGGGGCCAAAAACAAAGGCAAACAAGGATCAGCTACGCACGGGGCCTAAAACTATTCAGAATTGAGGCATGTTTCCAGTCACGTCAAAAAATGTTTATGTCACTTAAAAGGTTACCTTATGTTTGTGCTGTCGAATTTGAAGTTATTAGCCACCAAATTCCTGAAAGAAAAAAATTCAAGCATTTCAATATATAGGACCAGAAACTTACACGAGATAGTATGATTAAAGCAAAGAAGAAACCGCACAATTGCAGATTAGGCAATAACCATGTTCGAATCACCCACCGAGGAAAGGATCCTGAGAGTTCATTGTACGACAAATCTCTGCATGACAAAATTTCATCAAATCAAGAAAATTAAAAACTAAAAAGGTCATGTAAAGAACAAAACACAAGCAAAAACAAGAATTACATGTTCTGAAGACTATCACTTTTGTCAGGAAGAAGAGAACCAGACAAGCTGTTATTTCCAAGAAACCTGGTATATACGTCAAGAACAATAAGAAAACAATGTGAAGGAGCAGCGCTTAACTTTATCTCATACTGTAAGGGATGGTTTACTGATAACTTACAAGGAAACAAGGGAAGTCATGTTCATTAATGTTCGTGGAAGTGAACCATTTAAATTGTTGAAACTTAAATCGCTGTCGAGAGAATAAATAGGGCATGAATACATCTGTATAGACTTGTGTAAAGTTATCTATTAAGATTATGCATAAACATGAAACTTACAGTGTAGTTAGATTTCGCAATTGATTAATGTCACTTGGAATAGGACCAGAAACTAATGCATTTCTTATAATTCTAGGAAAAACATAAGAGACATGGTTAGCAACTTGATATATTAACTGCATATATAGACTTGCATGTCAAAGAGATAAGTGTGCCTTACAAGTCATTTAGGCTTCTCAAGTTGACGATAAAATCAAGAGATGAACTCACATTCTGCAAATCACTTACTCGCCTATACAATTTCATTTATAAAATCAGTCCATGTACTTGCGCAACCAGATAGAGAAAAAGTATGCAACTCACAAAGACGTCAGTGAGGTCAAATTTGAAAAACTAGCTGGTATAGGACCCTCAAAATTATTTCCTTGTAGTCTCCTGTAAAACCAAATAATATATGCAAATGAGTATTAATAAATTTGTAGCTTAAAGAAAGAGCACTTTGAT
The DNA here is from genome assembly GCA_019973895.1 of Chrysanthemum seticuspe. Taxonomy (NCBI): domain Eukaryota; kingdom Viridiplantae; phylum Streptophyta; class Magnoliopsida; order Asterales; family Asteraceae; genus Chrysanthemum; species Chrysanthemum seticuspe. Next base: position 24,481,631 of record BPTQ01000008.1, read on the forward strand.
TAGAGGTGGCAAGCTGGGAGGGTTGTGTAATGAGCCAAAATGGGGTTCAAACTGAATCATGCCATTTTTAGTATGGGTCAATAAGGGAGATTGGGTTGACCGTTGACCCACAAACACTTTTTGTCCAATTTTCATTTGTTATAAATATACCGCAGTGATCTATAATAGACTTTGCAGCATTCAACCTGCTCCCCTTATAGCTAAAGAAAATTATTTGACTTCTTTGAGATCAAACAAAACCCAATCTGGCCAATTTATAAGTAAATGGGTCGAAATCGCCGCCTAGATGCTATAACTGTAACCATTCTTACTCACAGTCGCAACAATTTTGTCCAGTTGCCTATAAAAGAAGGTATCTTTCCAGAAAATGGACTGTCTGATGCCCACCTGAAAACCAACAAGGTAATTAATGGTAAGCAAGTATAAGCTGACACTTCAATACCAGATTAATCGATATTCAAATGACAGAAAAATAAGTACATGTGCTGCATATTTTGGAGGTTGGCAAATGTAGGGGGAATCTCGCCACCGATACCACAACTGTCTAGATATCTGCAAATATTAGAAATGATTGTACAGTACGATTTAGCTTCAAATCAGATAATAGGTTGTATGTTTTCTACTTATTTACTTCAGAAGTCTGTGTCTGTGTGTGTGCACGCGCGCGCATATACAATAAAATTTCTTAATAAGAACGTACAGCGCTTCCAACTTTGCTAAGTTCCCAAGTTCTGGGGGTAGAGTGCCTGAAAAATTATTTGAACTCACAGCCCTGCAACAAAACAGACAACACAACAATGTTGCATATGAAGATAATCAAATTTTACGTATGAACAATGAAAGATACTAATTTTAAGTTTCCTAGAAAAAAGGTTTCCTATAAACCATGTCCCAAGTCCAATCGTTACTTTTTATAATCTATTACAAATATGCTTCCCACAGTGAATATTCGTGTGGACTACCTAAACAGAAATTAGCCATTTAGTCTATATATGCAACGGTCTACTGGCATGAATAAATTTGCATAGATGACAACTATTAAAGGAACTCACAGAAATGTTAGATTTTTAAGATTGCCAAGCTCCTTAGGTATTGTGCCAAAGAACTGATTGTGGTCAAAAAACCTGTTCAGACATAAAAAATAAAATTGACCAAGATGAAAACATTAGAATTTAGAAAAAAAAAAAAGGCCAGGTAATGTATTCTCTATACTGTTAGGCCCGAACATAATAAAAGTTGAATATCATACTGACAGAATAATACAAAAGAACTACACCGTAATCAAAACTGTTAACCATAATTATATGTCAGTTCAATCACCAAAAGCCAGAAGTCAGCAGAGAATTAGAATCATATTACAATTACTAATCAAAGTGTCAAACAAAAGAATTAATAAATACTCTACACTTACAATTCCCTCATTGCAGACATATTTCCAAGGAACGTAGGCAGGGTACCAGTGAACGCGTTCTGATCAAGTTTCCTGCAGCGCATACAGTAAATGTATATCATCACATATTCACATCTGTGATAAGGAAATTGACCATATATCTAAAATTTCAAGAAATAATAAATAAAATAAATTAAAAATAAATAAATAATCATACAATATTGTAAGATAAGTTAAAGCAGCAATTTCTTCAAGTAAAACCCCTTGCCGGTTAAGTTGTCTGATTTTCCTGTAAAAGAAAAATGATAGATTTTATGATACTGCATTTAGAACAAACAGCTTTGTAGCGTTTGCAAAAAATGTTTCGATATTATCTATTTTTTAGTGTCAGAATAAACAAAATTTGGAGGAAGAGGAGGTGCTATAGATGGAAACCTTAAAGTATCTTCCTACGAGTATATGATTATCCTCTTTTTATCACTATTAGAAGGCCAACCTAATACATCCCCATAACTATACTGATTTCATTTACTGTATGAACAAATATGTAATCCACCTAAAAGTACTTGTGATAAGACTTGATTATGGGGTGTTTGGGTAATCTTGATTATAAAAGCTTATCAGCTTACTGTGTTTTGATACAGCTAATCACTTTTGAGTGTTTGGGTTGAGCAAAACAGTGGATTCTCATCAGCTTATGGAAGATGTTTTGGGCGAGCTTAATTTGATGAGCAAATGCAAATCCATACACTATCTGCAGCGTTGTGCTTTTATACAGCATACGTTGTTCAAATAAGCTTCCCCAAACAGGCATTTTCTTAATCACGAACATGGCAAACTGCTTACTTTGTTGAGAAGTTCAAATTAAAACAAGCAGTTTTGCCATTCAAACTGCTTATCTTATGTTGAAAAATGCTATAAGCAATCCCATGCACCCTAATACGGTGTTTCGGATTGCTTATTTAAAACTTCTTATTAGCTTAAACCTGCTCATTGTAAAGTGTTTGTTTCCTTTAATATAAGCAAATCTGCAAATAAGCAGTTTCATCCAAACACTAAAAGTTGATTGACGAGCACTTAAAATCAATCCCAAACAGCCAAACACCTCTAAATAGAGCAACTGAATCAAGGAAACAAAAGACTTACAGTTTCGTAATATGACAAGTGGTGTTGCTGTCAAATGTACAGTCGCATTCTATGGATGGGTTGTTGTAATCAACGTCAAAATCTGGTCCAAGTGCTGTTCCAGTGCATGGTTCTCCACTTATGTTCCACAAATTATTCTGAATACGAACGTCCCATTTTTGAAATATGGTATTTAACGCTCTCACTGTTCCATTAAAAAGGAAAATGATGGTTTATTGATCGATGATGCATGGTTTGAAACATATAGCTGATATCTTTAGCAGATAGAGAGTCATAGTGAGTTTAACCAGTTGACTTGCAACGATTAATATACCTAAAGCAGCTGATAACTGGATATATAGCATTCGAACTTTACATACTCTTAAAAGATAATTTCGGATATCTGACTTGTTCTAAATGTATTAATTACGATTTTTGAGCTGCGGATAATTAATCTGTTAAGCATTAGGAGCATAATGAAACTAAATCTAAGCATATGACAATCTAGAGGTCAAATAGTTAGTTTTAAATAACCAATATCCAAGTAACATACATGTGGTGCTTTAAATAATCATACTACTTTTCAAACACTTAAGCAGCTGTTGTCCTACTATCACAACTTCAATCAGCATAAGCCACTGCCAAAGACTTTGTAAACCAGTCTTTGTCAAAAGCATCATGTATCATAGTTATTCATAAAACTTACGTAAGTCAAATGAACTACTTTTTCTTAAAATAGACATCGATATTAAATGATGCAAGAAAATGTCACAAAGGTCGATACATTGCATTTTGACAAATTTATAGACAAAGTCATGCAAAACTATAAAATAATTTTAGTAGTACATGCAAGACTCTTTCACATGGTCAGATGGCACCACATTTTGTATACATCTATTTCAACTACAAAATCTAATAAATGTGACAAAAAATTTAGAACCGAACCACATTTTGACCTACACTTATGGAAAAATAATTTGTACAGCACAAAGAGCTTAAGCTCAACAAAAGATAATGACAAAAAATTTCAGGTTTACAAATGTGATATAGCAACTGTTAATTTGATAATCTGAAATTTACTGCAGCACAACGCAGGAAAATATACAACCTTAGTTCTGAAATAAGTTATTGAACATGATGGCTAACTAAAAAAGTAATGTGGTTGCAATTGTCAACTCTAACAATTTGGAATAAAATGGATTAATTTATGCGAAAAGTTGTTCAAATGTCTCTTTTTCATTATTTTTTTGGAATTTCTAAACTATTCATATTTATCTAACACCATAATATAACGAGGGTCAATAACTTGCTAAAAATAAAGTCGCCAGCTTTGACCACCAAATGTGTACTTTAAAGTTCAAACACTAGTACCAAACTTATCGTTTCAATATCGGAAAATAGATTTGGACCTCCTAAATTCTGGCTTTAACGTTGATCTAGAGTATATGCGTTTACAGCTAGCTTTATAATGCTTAAAAACTGACCTATTCTGTAATATCTTCTATCTTATCTTTCCTAAATAAAATTATCTAACCTTTAGATAATTTTTTTGTTTATGTTTAGGTGTTGGTTAGGAAAGGACCGAAAACTAGTTTTACCATCGGGTAGGAGTGTGATTTTCTATGTTCTACGTCCCTCATACGTAGTTGCGACCAGAATCGTTACTAACTTATTTATTTAAACTAACTTATGGGCCACCCAAATATGTGTTTGTTTTCGTTTATACCAATCTCGTTCAAATCTTGCCAGAATTTTGTACAATTTCAAAAATAAAGCTAACTTTAACATATCAAAACAATAAAAGTAAAAATTTAAACTATAATTGCTAACATTTTCGATTCAGATTCACCTAAAAATAACTCGCTTAATGCAACTAAACGAAAATGAAATTTAGAGTTTGGCTTACGAGTTTATCAACTTTATTAACGGGGTGTTTGCTTAAGCTTATTTTATAGCTTTTTAGCTTATGTAATTACGGCTTATCTTTCATAAGCTCAATTTTTTGGCTTATTTCAAAACTTTTGGACTTATTTAATATAAGTCCATAAGTCTCTAAATAAGCTGGAAAATTCAAGCTTATGAAACATAAGGCGAAATCAGATAAGCTCATGAGCCCAAAAATAAGCTTAAACAAAGACCCTCTAAGTTCAAAGCTTGTAATCTAAAAAAATATTAGTTAATCATATTAAGCTATACACAATCAAACAAGCTAAAAAAAAGTACCTTCAGAAGGATCAGTTCTCGGCCTAGTTTGCGCGTTGGAATTTCGCAACAACGCGAAGCAGATTACAAAGAAAATGAACCGAAAACACATGGTGTTAGTTTGTTTCCAGTGATTGAGAGCAAAGAAAGAAAGACAGAGTGGAATTGAAATGAACATAAATATGGGACAGTGTCTATCTGTCTGTTATGTATATAAAACTATATTTTAAAAAGTTGGTTGTTTTTTTTAGAATATTTTTAAAAAGTTGTTGTTGACTTAGATTGAACTAGACTACTAGAGGCAAATTTTGTGGTCTCCCACGTGTGGAAGTTTTAAGTTATTGGCCCATTTACCCATTATCAAGGTGGAGTTGACTGACTAAAAAAAATGAGTGGGCAAGGTTTATGATCATCTTCAAAAAAGTATGTGCGTGTGCGAATTTGAGAAGGTCGTAGGAACGAGTCGAATTGAATAAGACCACCCCTAATAGCAGTTACCAGACGCATTCTAAGTCGAAGGCGCATTTTACGTCGAAGACGCGTCGTGCCTTACTACACTCACTCAATTGCACACGGTTTTGATGGTTGAAAAGCAAGACTCGGTTAGAGTTTTTTTTTTGAATGAATTTTGTGGGGTATCTTTGTGTTTAAGTGTAGTATGTTTTGGTGATGAGGTTGGTTGTAGAGAGAAATCTGAGTTGGCACTGAAATGATAATGATGAATGCGATCATGAGGCTTACTTATTACACTTATTCTAACGGTGAATTCGAGTTGGATAAAAAAGAATGGACTAATTAAGTTAAATTGCAAAAACCTTCTTTGTTTTGTTCTAGTTATTTCTTTAGTTTTGAAAGTGCACATGTATCTTTTGTAACAATTTTCGGTTCACTTTTTATCCAACAAAATGAATGAATCATACCCTCGTGTCGGCCTCGTTTCTACTAACAACAACAAGTGTATTATACACTACAAGAAAAAGGGGGCTTTTAGGGCCTTTCTGTAGGACATTTTTTTAAATGAGGTCCTAAAAAATGTTTGGGTAAATTTCACCGTTGGTCCCTGAACTTCACCTCGTTCTCATATTTCGTCCTTCGTTTTGTTTTAGTGGCGTACGAAGTCCCCAACATGTACTTTTTTGGTCGCGTTTGGTCCATGAGTATATAACAAGTCTCACAACCCGATCATCACACTTGTTACTGTACTACCCGATCATCTTCCCACTTGTTATTGTACAACCCGATCATTTTCACACACACACAACTCTCGAACGATTACACAAATCGGCACACAAAACTCTCGAATGATATGCTACCCTCATTCTTGCAATGGCAAATAAAGATTAGAGCAAAATTACATTAACTAAAGACATGGCAGATTATGTTTATGAAATGTATAAGAATAACTGGAAGGCATGCGATGATGTGTCAGATGAAATGTTAGACGACTTATGGAATTATGCTATGTTGAAAGGTTAGCACATTGTTGCATTGTTCTTATTTAGAATAAAATTTTGCCTTAATGATTTGATTTGACTTTTTAGTTGTTCAACTACCCCTATCTTATTTCACAGTAATCTCAAATGGATCCATTGTCGTTTTTCCAACCCTTGAAGATGTGTTTGGTCAAACCAAAAAAACCATGGAGGGAAACCATGCAGAGCAGAATAAAGGTATGCATTTTAGGTTAGTCTATTATTTGAGAAATGGCAAACCTTGAACATGTGTTTAGACCATTTTGATGTTTATTTCCCTTTTTGTTGTTGCCCTAATGAATGCATTTTAGGTTAGTCTATTATTTGCATTACTAAAACTGCAATTTGACTTTAGCAAATAAGGCCTTTTATCCAATTTGACCTTAGCAAGTCAAACAACATTACTCAAAATGCAATGGGGGGTTTGTGAGTGGATGTTTTGGAGATATCAAAAACTTTATCAAGGACGAGAAAGTTGATCAAGTTGTTGCAATCATCAAGTTGTGTACTCCAAATGCCCTTGGAGATCTTACAGTAACTCTTAAAGATCTCTCAGGTACAATAGCTGGTACAAGACATCATAAAGTCCTTACAGATGGGGGTTACGCAAAGGATATGACTGTAGGAGTTGTTTTGATACTTCATAACATTTTAGTCTTTTCTTCTAAACAATCACTCCATCATCTACACATTACAATGAAAAACTTAGTTAAGGTATTCCACAAGGATACTATTACTGGAAATAGGAGTGGTGAAGGTGGTAGTAGAATGTTAGACGAAGAAGAAATAATGAAACTGGTAGAAGAAGAAGAAATGGTTGAATTGGAGTTGCATGTTCGTGGAAATGTTATTACTGAGGAACATTGCTAAGATTAGATGAGGAAGCATTAAACCTTGCATTAGAAGAAGAAGCAAGGGAAGCAATAGATAAAAAAGAGTGGCTGGCCAAATGTAGGAAAGAACAAGAAGAGGATGAGGAGCATGAGAGACAACTATGGGGCTTGTATGTGTAACATAACTAAAGTGGAGATAAATGCTAATCCAAACACCACCTCTATACAGTCCTCAACTATGCAGAGTGTATTCAGAGCTACAAGTCCTTCCAAGATGAGAGTTCCACTCAATAATAGCTTAGCACAATGTAATAATATGTAGTATTACTTTTTAGTTAGCAGTCAACCATGTAATCTGTTTCAGTTTAATGGAATGAAATCACTTTTATCATTTCCTTCATTTGTCTATAATAACTATTAGGATGAATAAAATGTTTAGTTAGTTTTGTATTTGGATGAATAAAATGATTAGTTGGTCATTTGTTTGACTAATGAAAGTCAAAACAGTATTATTTTGGTTCTTGATTAAATGAGTAGTTAGTCATTTGTATTTGGATAAATAAAATGATTAGTCAGTCTTGAAACAACTAATTAAAAACAACTAATTAAATTCAAAACAACTAGGACAAAATAGACTCATTTTTTTATTGTAGTCAAACACTAATTGAATTTTACATATATAAGTTTGACTAATGAAAGTCAAACCGGTTACCTACTATACAATCAGCTACAACACCATTTTATCCCACAGTTGGGAAGAGTAAACACTCACACAGTAACTTAACCCGATTAAACCCTAAAACTATAATAAGCTAAAATCAAGACAATGGAGTCACCTAAACGTACAATTATTTATAGGGATATTGTTATTGATCCTTTGATAATTCTTTTTACACTCATTTTTTATTGTAATTTATCTTATTTATGAGATTTGAGGTTGTTTTCTGTTACCATTTTTGGGGGTTTTGTTATGCTTGTTAGTATTATCCTTTTAGACTCATCAAATTAGACTCATGTGCTATTATAGTTTTCCACTAGTATTCTTCTACATTGCAGCCTTGTAATGTGCCTAGAATATAGTTTCATGCCTACCCTTGAAACCTAACAGAACCAAATGTAATGTGCCTAGTTATGCATGTAATGTGCCTAGAATGTAGTTTGATGCCTACCTTTGAACGCTGAAAGAACCAAATGTAATGTGCCTAGTTATGCATGTAATGTGCCTAGAATTTTTGGAACACTGACATAACCAAATGTAATGTGCCTAGTTATGTTATTTGTGTTTGATTATTTGTGGTGCCTGTTTAGGATTACACTGAGAGGACCAAATCAGAGAACACATTGGAACTTTGGAAAGCTTTTGTTTGTGCTTGGCCACAAAAGAGAGAACATTGCAGCCTTATTTGTGTTTGACCACCAAAGATAGTGTTGGTTTAATGGACAAAATATTAATAGATGTGTGTTAGGATCGAACTCGAGACCACGGGATTGCACACTTTGCGTATGAGAATTAAACTTAATAATTAAATATAAAATGTTGTATTTATTTATTATTTACACGAAATACATAACGAACGTTAAGTTAATTAAGTGTAATGGACTAACTATCGTTAAATGTTAAATGTAAGGACTAGATATTAAAATAGAGATCATGAAGGTTTCGGAAACCCCTTGGGATATGCCATATGATCGGCCAAGGGGGATTCCAAGCCCAATCCAAGTCTAACTTGGTCACCAAGTTATCTTGTGTATATATACAAGGCCAGGGTCATTGTATTCCATCTCTTGTACTCCTAAACTAAAACCTAAAATTGTTTGTGTGTGTTTTAGTGCCAATCGATCATCCAACCCCTTTGGGTAGTCGATCCATATTGTTTTTCCAAAACAAATATTTCCGTGTTCTTAAAACTAGCATTACTTTAATTTGATTTAGTACGTGTGTACAAGAACGTGGTACTAACATACTTTTGTTAGTATCTTGGATTGAATTACAAAATCGGTAAGGGGTAATTCATATAATCCTATAAACCCTAATTAGGGTTCATCACTTGCTAGTTTAAAGGAATTGATTCTTGTTGGGCTAGAATCAAAAGGTACGCATACTTTTATGTTTTAGTTAATTAATTATTCATTATATGTTCTTTACGCTTCCGCGTGTATCTTTGATGTTTATTGTTTATATTTATGAAGTGTCATGTTATATAATTCCAACAGTAGCATTACGAGCTTGGTTTAATGAGTAATTAATTACTAAACACGTAAAAAATGGATCTTGTATTGTGTTTGATATGATTAATTCTAGGGTTTGGTTATTATTATGTAAACCCTAATTTTAGGGTTAGGATTTTTGCCCTAATTGGTTTTTAATTTTTTTTATGTCGACCTAAATTTTTTTAGTCGATTTGTATAAATTTTTTTAGGGTTTATAAAATTGTTTTGTTACTCGATATCTAAACCTAGAATTGTATATATGTTACGTGAATTAATTCGTATATAATTGTTATGTGACATGGAATTATATGCGATCTTGTGACAACGTGAATAATTGTTATGTTAAATCAATGAAAACGTGCATGTTTGGCATGGATTATTGTCGATATATATTTAATTGTTAAGATTGGTTATGCGAAAATTAATTTTTAAGTTTTATACACATGTTTATTGTTTTGATAAATCTTGAATTATGGAATACCTCAATAATATTAATGAATCAATTATGTGCAATTTGGTATATGTTTGACTATGGCTTACGCAATCGATTCATCGATGTATGTGGCTCACTTCTATTGTGCAAGTGAAAACCCTAGTTAATATATACGTTAATTAACCTAGATATTGATTATTAATATGTTTTATCAAATAAGTTGCATGTGGCTACTTATTTACGCATATCAATTGTTAGTTATGTGCGCATTGTTTTAGTTGTTTATTTTTTATTTTGTTACTTGTTTGTTTATTATGTTTGACAAGTTTTAAACAAAGGGTAATTTCATGAATAGAAAAATAAATTGGATTAAACAATGGTGAAATTTGATTTGTTTTTTAAGAGTTAAAATTTTCATAAGTTTAATTGAGTGATGAGTTTTGGTACAAATAGTGAGAACGACGCATCCAATTTTGACAAACTATAAGAGGGCTATAAGGAGGGGAGCGCATTAAATTATGACCCGAAAGAATGAGGTTAATTGCTTCGCGCTGACCAAATTCTCCGCTTCTTTGTGCGTCAAATTGGAGTTACCAAGTAGGCTATTTTATGTACAAAATCATCTTAAGGGCGAATTAGCTTTAATTCCATGCGCCAGTTTGTGGTAATTATCCGAAACACTAAGTATTTGGACTTATGCAAAAGTACGATATAATGGACGACAATTAAAGGTAAATTCCTTGATTGGCGAAACCAATACCTCAATCAAAACTTTGATAATTTAATCTTTGTGAATTGGTTAATAAAAGTTTTTTTTATTAAAAACTATTGATACGAAGTTGTATGCATGCTTCTTCGTACATATTTAATTTGACACCATAAATCAAAACTAGTACCCTTTTAAAAATTAAGTTAGTGCCATCTAGTTAAAGGAACACTCGAAGTTGCAATTTACGTCATGTGTGAACTTGGCGAGATTGTGATGGAAAGATAAATCTTCATGTGAAGTCAGACCTTGCATGGACACATTTGCAGTTCTTTTTAAGTTAGACGACTTAAATTGAGTAGTAAGTGAGAACTGGACTCAAGGCACAAGATAGGTTAAAACATGTTTACATTTGCAATAGCGTTCGAAAATGTAAATCCCATAATGATCTAAAAATTGGAAAAGGTTTGCCAATTATTGTTCGACAGATTACCTTATTACGTGCTTTCGTTACTAGCAGATCAACTGATGTAATGGAACTATGATAATTTGGATCCTAGTTTTCAAGAAAATTCTATGGTTATATGAATATTTCCTTAGGTATTTTATTTTCTTGACAAGTTTAATTATCGAAAATACTAAAATTGAATTTTGCTAATTCTTTAAATGTATTAATGCAACATTAAATCATAAACGTAGGTTATTCCTGTATTGGTAAATTGATCTATACCTGTAAGGGTTTTTGGTAGAGTCAACTTTACTAAAAGAATAAACTCATTCCTCTTTTCATAAGAAAGAGTGAGATTCAATCCTATTCCTTTTCATGAATGAGAAATGTATGATAGGACAATTAGAATGTCTAAATTCTAAATACATAACTCGTAAGCAAATTTTAATAGTTAAGAAAATTGCCTATTTTCCGAGTTATTAAATTAGAAGCTAGACTAATTTACTGCAAAATTGGTAAAAGACAAACTAGTATATGCTATCTTGTTGTTGTGCTTTGACCATTTAAAAGTACTACATACAAATTGTTGGAATGGTAGAACTATTAAGGAAGAAATTGCATGCCCAATTTTTCAAGTTAATAGCATTGATGGATAATACATCATCTACATAGTAGAATACACTCTTTTAGTACACAAGTAATTGTTATGTGTGAACTTTATCAAAAGTGTAGGAAAGTAAATAGTACATTATTTTCTTTCACTTGTTAATGAAACACTTACAATGTTGTCAAATCCAGTGGGAGTATTGTGTTCTTATTACTTAATAAGGAATTAATGTAATGATCTCTAATTCAGTGGGAGTTACAAGCTTTGTCATCTTGGTAGTAACCCAGATTATCTCTAGACTGTCTTAAGATAATTACTTTCCACTTGTAAACACTTATGTTTTCAAGGATAGTCATGTACGTTTCCTTACTAGACAATGAAGTGGTTCTACATCTACTAGTTATGCTAATATCAATGACACAATCATATTGGTCACATAAACAAACATATGTTGTGTTGTTTATCTGCTACATGATGTTGTTCCATGCACAAGTGGGAGAAATCTATATTGTATGCAAGGTACAACATATAGGTATATGATTTAACGGATTCTCTTGACTGCAAGGTAAGAGACTAACGTTCTAATATGACTTGTAAATATCTAATTCAAGAAACACTTGGTGTTGCAATTTACGTCATGTGAGAACTTGGCGAGATTGTAACAACAAAGTAAATCTCCATGTTACGTGGGATCGTATCTGGAATAGATTTACAGTTTCTAAATTAGACAAGTATTTAGAACATGTGTCAAAATGATATATAAGACTACTTCAAACTAAATATTTATGTATTATCGGAATGACATAAATAAATGAAGTAATCTAATACTACTTCAATTTGTTTATTTATGTATTTTGGAATGACATAAATGAAAATAATGTAGTCCTACATTATTGTGAAGTAAATAAATTAACTTGAAATTACTATTGAACCAAGAGTTGTGTTCATAATTACTTTAGTTAAACATGTTTATGATTCATTGTAAAGACATAAACATAAAGTCTTTTAAGACTTATAATAAAGTAAGACGTTAACTTGTTATGTTTTTTAATTAAGACATATACAAGAAGTCATTGAGTTGATCAATGATTTATAACGTATAATGGGATTATAACAGTTTATGTTTTCTTGATGAGACATGGATATGAAGTGACTTGGTTAAAGAGTACTTTCGTTATAAAACATGCAATTGGCTTGGAAAGTCTATTATACCATTAAGTTGACTTAGTTGGTAAATAGGTAAGCCAAAAGGAATATGTTTATCTTATATATTGTTAGATTGTCTTACAATATTAATTCTAATGAATACCACAAGTTGATGGTATGTTTAGTTATGAGAATCAAACTCTATTTGATTTGTTTGATTCAAGATAACCATAACTTCTTTCTTAAAAAGTAACAAGGTTAGAAAATTGAGTATGAATTGAATATACTCAATATGACTCCAACCTAGAAGATTGATAAAACACCATTTTATTATGGAATGTTATGAATCACATTAAGTTTTAAAATTGAAGATTCTGAATTTGTTAAACTACTTATGAATAGGTTATTAACAAACTAAAGTCAGGAATTATCAATGTGTTTTTGTAATGTCCCAAAAAGAGAACAATGTAGTTTTGCTCTAATTGCTAAATGTATATAGATAGTCTATATATTACAAAAGGCAAGTGGGAGTTTTTTTTTATCTTGAAAGATAAAATTACAAGATACATAATCTTCTAAAACACACTAGTAAATATCATGATGAGGCTAGACATAAAATGTTAACCTCAAGATGATGGAATTCTCATTCATAGATATCTCAGATATTTGATTGATATGTTGAAGCACATGAGTTACAGGATTATAGTAAACCTGATAATCATTATGATGAATTGCCAAATACTGAATTGGGTAAATTACTCATACTATGAATATTAAAGATGTTGTCCATAAAGATAATAAGTTTTTGAAAACTTGGTTTATCTTAATAGTTAGACTGGAGAATGGAGATGAGTTTCTTCAAAGAGATGGAAAACTCTAGTGGTTTAAATCTCTGTCTAGAAATCATATGGACAATATTATACACAAGTTTAATGCTTGTCTTATGACAAGATTATTTATCATACTTAAGTAATTAAATATGATTGAATATTATTTTCAAGACACATTAAATATATAAAAATGATTATCGTCATACCTATTTTCATTAATATGAAAAATGACAATGGAATATCATAACTCTTTCTTGAAAGATTACTTGAGCGAGGACGGTAAGTAATCGCAATGATTTTTTGAATTCATATAATCTTTGGAAGTAAAAAAAGTGCAATAATTCATGAATGGATTAATGCATGCATCTATGAAATTATCATTATGTTTAATTATGAAATCCTAGTTTTGATTTATAATTGAAATAAGATAAATATTAAGTATTCCTGAAAGCTAGTGGAGTAGTATGTTAAGTTTCTTAAAACTTATATGTTATATAACATATGAGAAGTAACATTCCATGTAAGTAAATGGTTAAGTCTTAGTTTGGAATAAAACTTCACTTGTAAGATTTAGGGTGCGCTTGGTTCAAAATGGGGAATGGGAAAGGGAAAGGCAAAGGGAATGCAAAGGAATGGAATGGAGATTATCATTATCTTTGATAGTGCTTGGTTTAAGAAAAACACAATAACCTCTAAAGTGGTGGTGGTGGTGGTAGTGGGTGGTGGTAGTGGTTGCTGCTTTTGGTAGTGGTGGTGGCTGGTAGGTGGTGGCTGGTGGTGGTGGTGGTGGTTGTTGTTGGTGGTGGTGGCTGCTAGTGGTGGTGGTGGTAGTTGCTGGTGGTGGTTGCTGCTTTTGGTAGTAGTGGTGGCTGGTAGGTGGTGGCTGGTGGTGGTGGTTGCTGGTGGTGGTGGTGGCTGCTAGTGGTGGTGGTGGCTGGTGCTGGTGGTGGTGGTAGCTGCTAGTGGTGGTGGTAGCTGCTAGTGGTGGTGGATGCTGGAGGTGGTGGTGGTTGCTGGTGGTGGTGGTGGTTGATGGTGGTGGTGGTGATAGCTGGTGGTGGTGGTGGCTGGTGGTGGTGGTGGTGGTGGCTGCTAATGCTGGTGGCTGCTAGGGTGGTGGTGGTGGATGCTGGTGGTGGTGGCTGGTGGTGGTGGTGGTGGTGGTGGTGGTGGCTGCTGTTGGTGGTGGGTAATCATTACCATACCTCCCAATTTACTGGGTAATGCCCCATTACCCAATACTAAACAATGATTGCATTCCCTAGTTCTAACCAGGCATGTTTTATCATTACCTTTGCCATTCCCCGCCCCCCCCCCCCATTACCCCCAACCAAGCACCCCCTTAGAAAATAAAACATGCAACCTTGGAATATATATGTTTATTATTAATAAACGCGTGCAATAAAATAAATGATTCTAATAAAACATGATATATCATTTGGGAAATGGATAAATATCTTTTGACAAGATAGAGCATAAATGAAATCTAAGTTTGACCTGTAGATTTATCATGTACATCATCTAGTATATTCAAATTGTTGTATCATTCTTGAATGATAGATGATTTGACAACATTGATATCTAACTAAAAGTTATTAGATAACTTGTGTAATGAATATTCTAATAGAATTACATCCTCAGCCTGGAATTGCTCCTAGATTCTATGGATGAACAATATGTCAATTGTTGTGCAAATTGTCATCAACTACAAACTTGAAAGTTTGGAAAGCATCAAACATTACACAATAGATATTAAAGTTTACGGAGTTTTAATGAGTATATTATTGTTTGTATACAATGATGCTGGTTAATTGAGATGACACTCAATACTAGTCATGGTAGGATTTCATCCTTGTTAATGGCCATGTGAACTAGTTGTGCTACTAAGAGCGCAATTGCATTATACATTGAAAGAATAAGAATACTTTAAACTTTAAAATGTTTGAAAGTATAAATTGTCATAAAATTGGTGATAGAGGACGTCACACACTTTATGAATTATTATTGGTGAATGCACACATACAAGAGCTTCACTAAATGAATTATTGAAATAAGTATTCTCAAAATTAAGATAGATTAAGTTGGTTGATTTATGCCTTGTCAACAAGTATGATTGTCATTACTTGAGGCATAATTCATCAACTGGAATTTTCATGCATTGATCTATTTAGTATTTGGATAAAGGATGTTAAACAATTATTATAATAAATCAAATACTTGGTATGTTTGATTTTATAATATATTGTATCATATATTTGCATGTTTAATCCGTGAATAAATTTATTTATTCTAAATCGTCTGTTGTCAATTAATGATATGGGAGTATCGTTAAATTAAGACAAATCTGAGTGATTTGGTAGAATATACTTAAAAGTATATTGATGAGAAAGCATACAAATTTCAGATGATATTCAATGAATTGAATATCCCAACTACATGATTCTACTTTATGGATATTGTTATTAAGTAAATCATGAATAGTTATCCTCAGACTTGAGATACCAGATAAGTGTCATGAATGTAGTGCACTTCTGTAGAACAACTTAACGCTATACGTAACTGGTAGTCATAAGGGTTGTTTACAGAAGTGTTACAAAGTTTGTGAGTTATTCTTGTAGTCAAGATAAAATTTGTTTCTTCAAATTTATTTTGGAGTTTAATACTGCTGGGCCCCTCGTAAGGTTGAGAAGATGTTTGCATAGCCATGCCCAATATCTCCCCTGAATATGTTTAGAAGATTTGGTAATCTTGCTCAATCACTAATAACGAGAAACATAATTGTTGAATAAAGAATGTCTTAAATCCGTATCTTTATTTAACATGGTATTAGAAACAAAAGGATAATAATAATGAGAGATCATTAAAAGGTTTTTCCAGGAGCCTTACTCGAGTTGTACTAGAGGCATCGAAGTGTTGCTGGAAGCTAACCAATGTGTTCACACTATTAAGATATGTCCAAGTGGGAGCTTTTGGTTTAATGGACAAAATATTAATAGATGTGTGTTAGGATCGAACTCGAGACCACGAGATTGCACACTTTACGTATGGGAATTAAAGTTAATAATTAAATATAAAATGTTGTATTTATTTATTATTTACACGAAATACATAACGAACGTTAAGTTAATTAAGTGTAATGGACTAATGATCGTTAAATGTTAAATGGAAGGACTAGATATTAAAATAGAGATCAAGAAGGTTCCGGAAACCCCTTGGGATATGCCATATGATCGGACAAGGGGGGTTTCAAGCCCAATCGAAGTCTAACTTGGTCACCAAGTTATCTTGTGTATATATATAAGGCCTAGGGTCATTGTATTCAATCTCTTGTACTCCTAAACTAAAACCTAAAATTGTTTGTGTGTGTTTTAGTGCCAATCGATCGTCCAACCCCTTTAGGTAGTCGATCCATATTGTTTTTCCAAAACAAATATTTTCGTGTTCTTAAAACTAGCATTACTTTAATTTGATTTAGTACGTGTGTACAAGAACGTGGTACTAACATACTTTTGTTAGTATCTTGGATTGAATTACAAAATCGGTAAGGGGTAATTCATATAATCCTATAAACCCTAATTAGGGTTATCACTTGCTAGTTTAAATGAAATGATTCTTGTTGGGCTAGAATCAAAAGGTATGCATACTTTTATGTTTTAGTTAATTAATTATTAATTATATGTTCTTTACTGTGGAGTCCCAAACCTTGGATCAAGAACACTTAGCTTGTAAACGTGTTAGTTGCCTTGGATGGTTCCAAAACAACAATGAGAAACTTTGTTGTAGATGCACACAAGTATGCGAAATCTACTTGAATGCACTTAGAAGATTAAAGTAAACACAATGTAACACCAACAGCTTCAATATTATTAAGAATAATACGAGTACTCTCCTAGTACTAGGGTTTACAACCTTGAAGCTCTTCTTAAGACGGCTAGAATATGAGATGTATGTTTAACCTAGCAAGGATCTCCTTTTATACACTAAGAAGATCCCTTACAGAGATAACTATGCACTAAGTATATCATATCTTCTATTGGAATAGAAGAATGATGTTACAAACCATACACGACATTCCTTTCTTAGAACAGTACAAACTTAATGCTATAAGTACTAATATTTCCACTATCAGTACTAACTAGTTAATACTTATCAAAAGACACTATCAGTACTAACTTTAATACTATAAGTATTAACTCCCAAAAGCGAATTTCCCAAAAATCCTCCCCTAAACTTGTGATTGGGTTCCAAAATCACAAGTTTTCTTCAGTCTTTGAGGATTCTTCCAAACTCACTTTCTGCTAGGTCTTCCAGCCTGGTCAAATATCTTTATCAGCAACTCCTTAGCCATGTCTACTACATTACCCATCCTTAGCCCAGCTACCAGCATTTCAAGAAGAGTCCCTAATGCGAGTGGATAGGTTCTTTCAACCAGCATGTAGATATCTGTTCCATTGCATGTTGTAACCAAGTGCAGTCCACATGAATCAAGCAATGTCCAAGTCAGTGCTTCCTCTCCAGGTTGATAGTTCCATTGTTCTCCTGCTGGATCAGGTTCAAATATATTTTGAAGCTCATAAAGTAACTCCAGATCCTTATAATTATCTGGATCTTTGTTCTTGAACCTGTTTTTGACTAACTCCCAAAGCTTGAGTAGATCCTCCCTGTCAATGAATGCAAATAAATCTACCAAGTATAGATAGGCACTTGTTCTTCCACCAGCTATGTGTATCCTCTAGTGCCTCTTTCTATCTTCAGTGTAGATATCCTAGTTGATGATTGGATACCTAGTGTTGATGGGCTCTGTGTACAATGCTTCTTCAGGAGCTTCAATGATCATCATCTGATTTAGCTCCTCTTCAGTTAGTCCACCTTCATCTTCAGATACTTTCAATCTTTTGGGTGCAGTTGAGGGAGCTCCTTCTTCAGATGGCCTTTTATAACCCCAAACGGGTTGTGACCTTTTAACAAAATCATCATTTGACATTGGTTTGAAGTCAAGACATCTTCTTTGGGTTAAGTCAGCTAGTCTTTGAAGAGTTTCCCAAGATAATTGATTAAGCTGCTTCAATGTTCTTCTGTCTTTGCCTTGATACTTGATGTACTTGCAGAGATACATCTTTTGTTGACTTTTGTTTAGAGGTCTTGAAGCCTTTTCAATTTCCCTTTGATGTCTGAACTGACTCTGTCTTCTGGCCAAGATTTCACTAAATAACTGAGCTGCTTCATTAACACTTGTACTCTTATCTTGTTGCAGCATCTTTTGTACTTCCTGATTTGCTTCTACCTTGGCTCTCATGTCATCCCATGTTTTCCAGCTTCATCTAGTTTAGCCATCTTTTTCTTTTCTTTTTCTGCAGCTTCCTTCTGCAATTCTTCCTCTTCCCATTCTGCTGCAATTCTCCTTGCTGCTTCTTCATTCAATCTTTCAATCTCCTTCTTCTTCTTTGGAACTTCTACCAATATACCTTTGCCCTTGTCTTTGGGATCTATTTTTGGAGCTGAGGAAGTTGGGGATGGTGGAGCACTTCCTTCTCTGATAGTGACTCATTTTTCTTTAGGCTTTGTTGCTGCTGATTTGGTTTTCTTTCTCAGATATAGAACAAGAGGCTTCTTGTAAGTTGGAGAGATAGGGACTGATTTCTTCAGGCTCTGAAGTCCCAAGACTGCATGTTTCTCTCTATCTTCTTCATCACTTTCTTGGAGTGGAGTGGTAGTGATGATGGTGGCCTCTGTTGATGTGGCTTGTTGTAGTTCAGCAGCTACTTGAAAAATTGGACTTAGTACTGATTGCAGAACACCAGGAGTACTAACTATAGTACTATCAGTACTAACTACAACACTAACAGTACTAATTAGGATATTACTGATAGTGCATGTAGGAGTACTAAGTACTTCTTCTGTATGTGTGGTGATCTGAACTTTTTCTTCTTCATCAAGGAAAGGGCTCTGAAAAGTTGAACCACCGTGCCACTGACCAAATTCTCTTCTACTTTGAATGTCAGAACTCCTCCCCTGTTTGGAAGAATTCTCTATTGAGGTGCTAGAGACTCTGAACTTGGCCTTCCTTATGAGTGATGTGGTAACTGGAGATGCTTCTGTAGTAGGCGTGGAAAGAAGCTGGACTTGATGTGCTAGCCTTTTCATCTTTAAGAGCATCCTGGTATGAACCTTTGCAGCAACTTTCTTGTGTTCATCCAGAGCAATCTTCAGTATGTTAACCTTTCTGCAGAAAAACCTGTACAAAGCCGTTATGTCATTAAGTGTCAAATTGCCCTCACCACTTCCAGCTGTGTTACCTGCTGAGAGAGGTGGGTCACTGGGAATTTGAGATGCACTCCCAGGCTTAGCCTGAGCAGATACACCCCCCCTTTTAGCCTTTGCCTGGGTCCACCCTGTGAGGAGTGCTCACTAGGTGTTGGCATGGATTGGGTCTTAAGGATGTTACCACTATCCTCACCAGCTTCTAAGCCTGGTTGAGTAGTGGCAACCCTCACCACTCTATCTCCTCCATCACCTGAGATAGGCTCATCTACTTCAATTAGAGGAGGAGAATGGGTCTGAGCATTCCCACTCCCCTGTCTAGATCGCCTACTTGTAGATGAAAGTGGTTGATTGTGAAGTTGTTTAGGATCTGTGGGTATGTGTTGGGAGCCACCTGTGCTTGATGCTCCTTCATCCTCTGCAATGAGCATGTTTGGAAATAATGGCACTACAACCCCACTGTATCCTATCACAGCCCTTAACATATTTGAAAACACTTTGGCTGTGAGTATTTTTTATGGATAAATATTTTTGTGAGGTTGCAAGTTTAGTCTCTGAAGATCCAAAAACATTTGTATAAACCTAGGATACATCAGAAACTTGTTTTTGCTAACTGCATTTTTAAGCATACCCTCAAAAATATAGTTTGAAATTTGAACACCCTGCCTGTTGCAAGGCAGATCAAGGCTATGGCTATGCTTGTGGGAAAATCATCCCAGCCAGTCCTTTTGTGACTCAAGCAGTGTAAGAGGGTATGAATTAGAAACCTCCATTATGGGGAAAACTGACTTTTGTGAAAATTGATAGTATTGTCATGTCTATACCCCATCAATGTGAGTTGTTCAATTATGTCAGTGACTGGCAAAGTGCTAATACCTTTAGCATCTCTAAGATGAAGATGTTCTCTTAGAGAGGCTTCAGTAATAACAATTTGAGTGCCATCGACTGTGCCAATTAGCTGTTGTACCCCTTCCTCAGTTGTTGAGGCAATGGCAGTTTGCCAAAACTTCCTGACAGGGGTACAGAAGATAGTAGGGTTTAAAAGTAAAGCAAACCTGATGCTGCTTCTATTGAGGAAAGCTACTATCTCTGTAAATTCATCATGGCCTTCTGGCAATTCTGTTAAGGTTTTAAAATGTACCTTTTTGAGGGGTCGTTTAAGCCCTTATTTGATCACTTTTATATCCGTTATTACTTAATATCGTTCCTTTTCACTTTTTAGGTCTCTTGAACATAGTCACATGGAACGGGGATCTCTCCGGTACGGGATCGCGGATCGGGTTCGAGGTTCGCTAGGCACCTAAAATTCGGTTCGATGGGGGGTAGGCTCATTTCGGATCGTTTCGGTACGATGTACCAAATAAAGTGGTACGATGTACCAATGTAGCAATTAATATATTATTATTAATTTAAAATCTAAACATTCATGAAATAGTAGTCATAATTCGTTTAATAAAAACATATGAAAAAAGTGTTATCAAAATTTTTACAAGTTTGTGCTAATCACAATAAGTTATTGCATTGGATTTTTTTATTGATGATATAAACAAGGCTACTGCTACTCATCTATATATAATATATTCTACATAACTATTTAACAGCTCAAAGGATTTCCAAACTAAATCACCATATCAAATCTTCAAAATATATGCAAATTATATATTTTATAATAACTAAAATTGGAAATAAATATTTGAAAGCTTGACAAATCATAAGGAAATCAAAATTAATGGAACAGAATCGTGAATCGAATGTAACTGGAACGCGAATCGGAAACACCTGGAACGTGAATTGCTCTGTCAAGATTCGAATATCAATCAAATTCTGGAACGCCATATTCACCGATCCAAGTCGCGATCCCAATCGATCCGGATCGATTTCGTACCACGTTTTGGATCGAACGAACTGGATCGCAATTCGTGGGTACTGTAGCGAACTATGTGACTATGCTCTTGAAGGCAAATTGCTGGAATGGCACTTATTTGGACGAAAAGGCGCGGATATACGAAGAAAATGGCCAAAGTCTAGAATCGAGACATTCAAGCTGCTGAAATACAAGGGGACGGTGTCAGGTGTTAATTGCGACGCCGTCAGAGCACTTCTGTGACGGCTCAGTAGCCAAATTTCTTATTTTCAAGTGACGGTGTCAGGCTTTAAAAGAGTAGGCCGTCGCAACTCAGACGGCCTAGATTTGATCCAGACGGCGTCAGAGACTGAAGGGGACGGCGTCACAAGCATAAGGTGACGCCGTCGCAAGACTAACGTGGCCAAGACGAAACCCTAATGACGACGACCCGACGGCGTCACAAATCATAAGGTGACGCCGTCGCAATTGTAATCTTATATATAGAATCCGAATTTTTCAGTTTTATAGTGTAGTCTTTTGGAGTAAAAACCTAAACCGAACCAAGGCTGTCTTGTACAGTATTTTAGGGTTCCAAACCCTATCTTACACCAAGATAAGTGTTTTACTTCATTAATTCAATTATGTCTTCAATTACTTGTGTGTATGCTTGCATGTTCTCCATGTCCGGCTAATTTACTTATGTGTTTGCTTAGGGAATATGAAACTTAATTATTGAATATTGATTGGTTGTCTCTTATCTTAATTGTTAATGATCTAGTAATGCGATAGGTCATTCGTTGTGTAGTTAATGCTTGATTAATCTTTGTGAACCTTGGACTATAACACCTAGAGTAGTTGTAGGCTAAACCATCCAAAGAGTACCTTAGAGTTAGAGTCTATAATTCCTAGAGATTTTGTAGACGAGACCCTTTGGTAGTTTCAAAGAGTTAGGGATAAACGCATACCCTACGACTTTAGACACACAATGCGATTAAGAATAAGTACGTGACAATTCAACCATCAATAGGAGATAATTAAGGAGTAATAAAACCTAAGTAAACACATCTTTAAACTATCATACGAGCACACAATAATTAGACATAGACTACATACACCTTAGACTAGATAATTAGACAAGTAGAGTAATCGGTAGAAATACCAACCCCCAAATCCAAACACCGAGATTCGTACCTTTATAATTCCTAAAAAAACATAAAAAATAATCTTCCTCAACCCCAACCTTAGCGTAGTAACTTCTCACTAGCATTCCTATTCCCCTAGAGAACGATATCAATACCCGTGGCTTAACCTAATACTACACTACAACGATTAGGTTCACTGCCTAGGGTGTTATAAAACTTTCTCGAAGAAAAGGAAGTTCCTTTGACCCCGAACGCGCTGCGTAAGCGTATCAAGTTTTTGGCGCCGCTGCCGGTGAATAGAATAGCTAGTTAGTAGTCCACCTCGTTTAGGTTTCTTTGCTTGATTCCTATCAAGTAAAGTTTTCTCATTTTTAGCTTTCTCATAGTCTATCCCCCTTCTTCGTGACCTTTGTTCGTAATCCCATCACTTTTCATCATGGAAATTGATAATTCGCCAAACAACACTTTACTACCAAACAAATACCCACTGTTTGATCCAGCCTTGGCCCACCAACTTCGAGCTTGTATTGGAGAGCTTAGGAAGCTAAATAAGATGAACATTAATGAAGAGGATAGCGCTTATTTCAATATTTACCCCACTAAGGAAGAGGTTGCTTACCATCGATACATAATCGATAACCCCCGATCACCTATCATTAGGATATGCCCAAAGATTAGGAGAGGAAATCCTTGGAACCTAAAAATCCCTTGTATGATCGGATATAGGAGTGTCGACCATGCTTACATAGATACGGAATCTCCCATTAATGTGATGTCATCTGCTGTTTACAATGACATTATGAATGAGCGACTTAATATTAGGAGAGACCCTAAGTATCCAGGTGGAATTTGCAACTTTGTGAGAAGAGTCAAGGATGTACATGTCTTTATAGGAAATTTCACCTACCTAGTTAATTTTGTGGTCCTAGAAGATGTAGGATGCGTCATTGACTATAGCTTATCCCAAGTAGTGCTAGGAAAGCCGTTTGTCGAAACATCTAAAATGAGCCACAACAAGTATGATGGAATGGTTAGGTTTAAGGAAGGAAATGACGAGATCGCTTATAGGATGCCTTGGAAGACGAATGAATATGGCCATCTATCCCTTTTTGAACGAGACAACATCAAAGCTTTTGAGGACAAAAGCAATGACGATGTTGAAAAAGGTTATAAATTTATGTGGGAAAGAAGGAGGCTTTATTATAAGGATTGCTTGACCCTAGGGCCTAGGTACAGAGTCGATGAAAATTTTGTCAACATGATAGAATTCTCATTGAGAATGCAAAACGGGACAACGTAAGAGCACGACTACGAGTCTAGCTACAAGACTCATAAATAAAGAAAAGCGCTTCGTGGGAGGCGACCCATGCTTAATTATTTGCTTGTTAGTGTCATATATCTTTTAGTGATTGCTTATTCTCATGTTTAAATTTGTAAAAATGCTTTATTTTGTTTTTAACCTCGTCTTAATTGCATATAAAGGTATTTTACATAAAGGATAAGTGTAGGGAGGATTACACACGTTTTCAAAAGAAACGTGAACATGAGAATAACAATTAATTAAAAGATATATATATGTGTTTGTTCGAGTCAAATGCTTGTATCGAGTCATAATGGATGTTTTGCAGAAATTTTTCCAGATCCTAAAGATGTGAATTTTCCAAAATTTTTTCCAGAAAATCGCAGACCAGTTTTTGTCAGGATAACCTGACGGCGTCAGGATCGCAACCTGACGGCGTCAGGAAGGAGTAAAAACAACAGATTACTTTTTTCTCATTTTCTGAGCTACTTAATTTTGGAATTTTCCAGGTCTTAATTTTCCAGAAATTCTGTAAACATCCATTCCACAAGCATTATATACTAGTAGAGTCTTATATATATTATTACCGCCGATTTTACGCAAAGGTTTCGTTTGTTTTCTTCAAGTGTGCATGTTTTATTTATCAAGACGGAGAAACAAAAGATTGGAAGGAGCTTTTCACGCATACATTTTTCTTGGAAAGGATTTAACCACTACTTCACACACGGATCCTACCGAGCTAATCAGGGGAGTATTAGTTTCTTTAGTTTTTCATTACCTTCTATTATCATAACTTTGATACTTTCGGGGAACATTGGGGACAATGTTCAGTTTAAGTGTAGGGAGGGAAAATAAAACGGGAACTTTGAAACTATGCTTATCCTTGATTATTTGCTTTGTCCAATTGTATTTGTGTAATAAACCATGAGAAAATGTCGGTTAGGGTAATTTTGGCACCAAATTTAAAATTTTTCATGACGTGTAGGAGTGGGCCATTAGTATTAACAAAAGCGTCTCACGGATAGGAAGTTGCATAACTAGCACAAAAACCCTTTACCACCTAAATTCCACCCAAAATGTGAGGATCGCCCTTAGATTAGTAGGAATTAAAGCATTCATATTTAATGCTTAGAGTGTGAACCGGCAGTATAATAGATTCTAGAACTTGTTTTGTGATGCATCCCGAGATTGCTAGTAAGACTACACTTGTGTAGTTAGGAATAACTAAATGATAAGAGGCATTAGGATAACCCTTGTTTGATACCCGTAATATAATTACTTCTTCCACATCGGTTGAGTAATTCCCCCACACCTTTGCGTTGTACTCATTTTTAGTACACGATACCCCTAGTTAACCCCTCAGAGCCTATCCTTTTCGCGGTTCTCATGATGTTTCGGTTTTCCGAAATATCAATGAAGAGCATTGTTTACACTCCACCCCCAAATGTACACCCAAATCTCCTTAGCCTACCTTGTATGCACTCACTTTTAGTGCATTATTGTTATCACCCTAAACCCTTAGTTTAATTATCTAGTTGCTTGCATGAGTTGCTAAGTCGAGTCATATCCTTTGTACACAGTTTTGGGACGATTGGGACTCATGGGAAAAGTTAAAGTTTATGAAATGACTGGAAGGGAACGTTAAATTCCCTTATTTGCGTAATAACATACCCCAAGTGTTTTGATCTATTCAATACGGGTCAAATTAGTGTTAGAGTAATAAAAACTCAAGTGTAGGGATGTGCCTATAAATCCCTATCATTTTGATGTTACTGTAGAGGATGGTAGAGTAAAAGTGTATGAAAAAAAAATCAAAAAAAAAAAAGAAAAAGAGAAAAGAAAAAAAAAATGGAGTGTTCTAAAAAAAAAAAAAAAAAAAAAAAAAAAAAAAAAAAAAAAAAAAACATACGGGCTACCATCCTACATCTATCCTTTAAATTTATGTTTGTTTGTTTCAGTTATCTAGAGTTTAAAGTGTCGAGTCTTGGCTTAGCAACGCCATTCTTCGTATGCTTGTAACATAAAGATTTTTGACTTGCCACCACTAAATAGCCTATCCCACCAAACCCTTTGTTTCCCTACCGTAAGCCTAACATTACAACCCTTTAAAGACCTCTTTGATAGTCTTTCCTAGGTGCTTACGCCAAAGCGATGGAGGTTTGATATATTCTCAAGCCTATGGTAATCTATGTACTAGGACCGGTTAATGAGTGTTTATCTTCCATTTCCAACTTGTTATATTTCATATACACCCGAGAGATGTGAGTATCCAAATACCCCATGTGAGGTGCTAGTATGTAATTTCCGTGATTGTTATGACTTTTGCGGGGCTTATATGTGTTGTGGATTGTTCTAAACCAATGCTTCATGACCCCTAACTTATAAATTAATTGGCTAAAAGCACATTTGCTTGAGGACAAGCAAATACCAAGTGTAGGGATATTTGATAAGGTTTTAAAATGTACCTTTTTGAGGGGTCGTTTAAGCCCTTATTTGATCACTTTTATATCCATTATTACTTAATATCGTTCCTTTTCACTTTTTAGGTCTCTTGAAGGCAAATTGCTGGTACGACACTTATTTGGACGAAAAGGCGCGGATATACGAAGAAAATGGCCAAAGTCTAGAATCGAGACACTCAAGCTGCTGAAATACAAGGGGACGGCGTCAGGTGTTAATTGTGACGCCGTCAGAGCACTTCTGTGATGGCTTAGTAGCCAAATTTCTTATTTTCAAGTGACGGTGTCAGGCTTTAAAAGAGTAGGCTGTCGCAACTCAGACGGCCTAGATTTGATCCAGACGGCGTCAGAGACTGAAGGGGACGGCGTCACAAGCATAAGGTGACGTCGTCGCAAGACTAACGTGGCCAAGACGAAACCCTAATGACGGCGACCCGACGGCGTCACAAATCATAAGGTGACGCCGTCGCGATTGTAATCTTATATATAGAATCCGAATTTTTCAGTTTTATAGTGTAGTCTTTTGGAGTAAAAACCTAAACCGAACCAAGGCTGTCTTGTATAGTATTTTAGGGTTCCAAACCCTATCTTACACCAAGATAAGTGTTTTACTTCATTAATTCAATTATGTCTTCAGTTACTTGTGTGTATGCTTGCATGTTCTCCATGTCCGGCTAATTTACTTATGTGTTTGCTTAGGGAATATGAAACTTAATTATTGAATATTGATTGGTTGTCTCTTATCTTAATTGTTAATGATCTAGTAATGCGATAGGTCATTCATTGTGTAGTTAATGCTTGATTAATCTTTGTGAACCTTGGACTATAACACCTAGAGTATTTGTAGGCTAAACCATCCAAAGAGTACCTTAGAGTTAGAGTCTATAATTCCTAGAGATTTTGTAGACGAGACCCTTTGGTAGTTTCAAAGAGTTAGGGATAAACGCATACCCTACGACTTTAGACACACAACGCGATTAAAAATAAGGACGTGACAATTCAACCATTAATTGGAGATAATTAAGGAGTAATAAAACCTAAGTAAACACATCTTTAAACTATCATACGAGCACACAATAATTAGACATAGACTACATACACCTTAGACTAGATAATTAGACAAGTAGAGTAATCGGTAGAAATATCAACCCCCAAATCCAAACCCCGAGATTCGTACCTTTCTAATTCCTAAAAAAACATAAAAAGATAAAAAATAATCTTCCTCAACCCCAACCTTAGCGTAGTAACTTCTCACTAGCATTCCTATTCCCCTAGAGAACGATATCAATACCCGTGGCTTACCCTAATACTACACTACAACGATTAGGTTCACTGCCTAGGGTGTTATAAAACTTGCTCGAAGAAAAGGAAGTTCCTTTGACCCCGAACGCGCTGCGTAAGCGTATCAAATTCCAAGCACGCCACCATGTTGTGCTTGTCGACAAAAGTAAGAGGAGCCATGAATGATTATAATAAGGGTTGGTAAGGTGGGATTGAGTCGCAAAAGCCTTTATTTAATTGTGGTGAAAGTAATTGGAAAGTTATGCAATATATAGAGAGTTGGAGAATTTTGGTTGAACCGCCTTATAAATATTTATGGTAATAAGTGAAGAGAAACCAATTAGGAAACCCTTTTATAAGGAAGAAGACGGTAACAACTCTACTTGCAAAAGTAATCATTGCATAACAGACTTTTGGAATAAGTACTAACGGCTAGTTCATCAATACTAACTATATATGTACTAACTTATAACCATCAGTATTAACTTTTACCCATCAGTATTATCTTATATTTTGGAAATTATAATACTGAATCCCCAATTTTGAAGGGATTAAGTGTGGTGACAGACACTTAATCAAGGTTGGCCTCACATGGCCTCTGGTTTGGTGAAAACCAATGGTTTCAGTGCAAAACATTGCCTGTGATGGATAGTCCCATTAAAAGGGCCTTCCTAACAGGGTTTCTAGCTTGTGGCTGGTGTTGCCTCCAACACAAGTGTTGGATTTATGGTTGCTCGCTGTTTTCTAACCCAGATGCCCTTAGGCTAGTCACACTATCTGTAAACAGATAGAATGGCAAAGAGGGGGTTAGTGTAGAATGATCTGACCAACTAAAACCATCAATTCATGTTCATGTTAAGTACAAAATGCCACATAATGCTTTGGCGTCACACATTCCATTGTTACAGCAAGTTCCATCATGTGGTGGCTTCAGAATGAGCATAAGAAAGAAAACCACATGTGCTGCAACATTGAGTCACCAATCCATATCCATACTGCTTGTGTTATGCCTGAAAAGTTAGTCCAAAACCAAGAAAACACAATCCAAGACATTTTCTTGCCAATCCGTATTAACTTAACACAATCAGTATTAACTGGATAACAATCAATACTAACCACCAGTTTACAAAACTTTACAAAATAGAGATAGATAAGACATATTATGGATGAAGCATCCCAATACTTGTGACCAAGTACTGAAACCTTCCCAAATCAAAAGCTTTGGTTAAAAGATCTGCAACATTAAACTCAGTATCAATCCTATCAACCTGAATAAGTTTCTTTTCATTACAGTCTCTTATAAAATGATGTCTTATCTCTATATGCTTAGTTTTAGAATGAAAAACTAGATTTTTGATAATGCATATAGTACTGTTGTTATCAATATAAATGACAGTACTCATGAAATTATACCCATAATCAAGCATCTGATTCTGAATCCAGAGAACTTGACCACAGCAACTTGCAGCAGCTACATACTCAGCCTCAGTTGTAGAGGTTGCCACAATACTCTGCTTCTTGCACTGCCATGAAATCAACCTATCACCAAGAAACTGACATCCACCTGTGGTTGACTTCCTATCAAGACTTGCCCCAGTATAATCACTGTCAGAGTAAGCTACCAGATCAAAGGGAGAGTCCTTAGGATACTAAAGGCCAAGTTGAGCATGGCCTTTCAGATATCTAAAGATTCTTTTAACTGCATGCAAGTGAGAAAGCTTTGGAGAGACTTGAAATCTTGCACATGCACATACTGCAAACATAATATCTGGTCTGGAGGCAGTCAAATACATCAATGATCCAATCATGGACCTGTAGAGATGTTGATCTACTTCTTCACCATCAGCATCTGGAAGTAATGGCTTATTATGCTCCATAGGAGTACTTGCAATCTTTGTGTTGTCATAGCCAAACTTCACCAAAATCTCCTTGACATATTTATCCTGGCTGATAAATATGCCATCTGTCTTCTGCTTGACCTGTAGCCCAAGAAAGAAGGTGAGTTCGCCCATAGAACTTATTTGAAACCTATCATGCATCAAATTTTCAAACTCTCTGCATAGATCCTGCTTGGTTGAGCCAAAAATAATGTCATCAACATATATTTGCACCAACAGGATATCATTCTTCACATTTTTGATGAATAGAGTCTGATCAATCTTCCCTCTTCTGAAGCCATTGCCCAAAAGATACTTGGCTAAAGTCTCATACCAAGCTCTTGGGGCCTGATGCAGACCATATAGTGCCTTCTGAACCTTGTAAACTTTGTCTGGAAAGGTTGGATCTTAAAAGCCAGGAGGTTGACAGACATACACCTCCTCCTCAATCTTCCCATAGAGGAAAACACTCTTCACATCCATCTGGTATAATGTGAAGTCTTTATATGATGCCTAGGCCAGGAAAAGTCTGATAGCCTCAATCCTTGCCACTGGAGCAAAGACCTCTTCATAATCAATCCCTTCCTGCTGTGTGTACCCCTGAGCTACCAGTCTAGCCTTGTTCCTTATTACTACTCCCCTTTCATCCTTCTTGTTTATGAAAACCCATTTAGTGCCAATTGCTCTCTTGCCATTAGGAAGATCTACCAGAACCCATACATTTTGAAGTTTAAACTAGAGAAGCTCTTCTTGCATTGCTTCTACCCATGATTCATCTTCAAGAGCTTTGTATACTTTCTTTGGTTCTGCTTGGGAAACAAAACAGGCAAAGAGACATGTCTGTGAGGCACCATGATTTCTTTCTTCATAGATGGCACTAAAGAATCCTGTCTCGCTATGCTAAAATTTGGATCTTGTAGTTCTTTCAGCATTGACATCTCCAATGATATTTTTCAAGGGATGATCCTGATTGATTCTTCTGTGTGGTGTAGCAGGAACAACATAAGATGAAGCTATATTTGTAAAATCAATCTCATCAGCTTCACCATAGGGATCATGAAATCAATCTCATCAGCTTTAACATGTGGCTTATCAGTATTAACCACATTAGTACTGAATACTTGAGGTTCTACCACTGTGTCATCGGTATTGGTTGCATCTCCTTATGCATTAGAATCATTAGTCTTTGGAGGCTGATCATCAGCTTTGTTTGCCTCCCCTGAAGAAATGCTTCCACCTGAGTTGTCATTCCAAATAGGCAATAGAATGCAGTCATCTTCATCATCAGAATCTGTATCTGGACCTTGCTTTTCTCCTGCAATCATGTTAGAATCCACAGAAATAGGTACATAGTTCATAGATTCCGTTAGCATATCAATATAAAAAAGCCATGTTGGTCCTTGCCCCTCTACACTAGGTTTGTCCTCAAGAAACTCTATGTGCAGATTCTCCTCTATCCTTCTGGTTCTAGAATTATAAACCCTAAAGGCTTTACTATTCAATGAGTAGCCAACCAGATATCCACTATCAGATTTTCCATCAAACTTACCTAAGTGGTCAATGGTATTGAGAATAGAAACATGACACCCAAAAGGTTTAAGAAAGTCTAGGGTGGGCTTTCTACCTAAAAACATCTCATAGGGAGTCTTGCCATGAGGCTTTACAATCAATACCATGTTCTGAACATAACAAGCAGTATTAACTGCCTCAACCCAAAATGTTGTGGGTAACTTGGAATCTGCTAACATAGTCCTAGCAGCCTCAATTAATATCCTATTTCTCCTTTCAGCAACCCCATTTTGCTGAGGAGTTCTAGCTACACTGTATTCTCTTTTAATACCCTTAAGTGGACAGAAATCATTCATCACCTGGTTTTTAAACTTTGTCCCATTATCACACCTAATGATTTTAACTTTCTTATCAGCTAGGTTCTCTACTG
This sequence comes from Chrysanthemum seticuspe, assembly GCA_019973895.1. Classification (NCBI taxonomy): domain Eukaryota; kingdom Viridiplantae; phylum Streptophyta; class Magnoliopsida; order Asterales; family Asteraceae; genus Chrysanthemum; species Chrysanthemum seticuspe. The sequence continues at coordinate 24,513,139 of BPTQ01000008.1, forward strand.
CAGCTATGTAAGACTTAAGGATTTCACTGGTCTCATCCTTAGTATTCATGAATAAAACCCAAGTAAATTTGCTAAAATCATTAGTCACAACCAAACAATACTTCTTAAAATTCAGGCTGGTGACATTAGTGGAGCCAAATAAATCCATGTGCAGCATATGAAGTGGTTGGGTGATAGAGTTAAAAACCTTGGGCTTACAAGAGGCTCTATGCTTTTTCCCTTTGAGGCAAGCACTACAGGTCTATTTATTTTCAAATATTTTTGAAGGTAAACCTCTTACAAGGTTATTTTTAGCTAAAAGATTTATTACCTTAAAGTTCACATGACCTAGCCTTCTATGTCATAACATAGATTCATCCAAAGAAACTGTAGCAACTAAACATGTAAGATTGTCTTTGGGCACTATGTTTTTCATATTGACACTGTACAATCAGTATATGTGAATAGAACAAAATTCCTCTTGTCACGTGACATACTGAACAGGTTGTATTTGAGCTCTTTCACATACTACACATCTTCAAAGTCCAAATTACTAGTCTTGATTGTACCTTTACCAGTAATTCTTCCACCAATTCCTCCTCCAAAAGAAACATATCCTCCATTTAAATCAGTGAAGTCTGAAAGATAGGATAGATTTCCAGTCATGTGCCTGGAACACCCACTGTCTGAATAGCCAAGATCATCATTATTGTTGGAATGTCCCTGCACATAAAATAAAGAAAATTAGTTCCTTTTAGGGACCCAAGCCATTACTGACTTGGATCTGCCTCGTGCATCAATGTAATCATATTTCTTGAGAGTAACTGATGCACTATTGGGTTGAGTGGTCTTTCTCACCCAACAAGTTGAGGGCTTAACAGCATTGCCCTTGTTTCCCTTTGTAGTATTTACTTTAGAGCCAGCGGGTTTCATTTTAGGCTTAAAAGTATTAACTTTTGGCCTATCAGTATTAAGTATTGGCTCATAAGTATTAATCTTTTTCTTGTAAAACTTGATTTGTTCATCATAAGAATTAAAGGTTTGTGTTGATTTAAAGGACCTTGGTAAAGTAGATGATGATTTTGAAAAGTTTCTTTTGGGTCTTTCACCAAATACTCTGGGTTGTGGTCTAGCAGTATTAACTGGCCTTGCATTATTCAAAGATTTTATGCCAGTTTTAAGAAGAACTGCTCTTGGGGTCATGATGAGTTGGGATCTCATAGGGTGTCTGCAATGAGCCTGCAAATGAGAGAAACTACCACACACAAAGCAAGATTTATTATACATGACAAATTCATCTCCTAGTTGCTCAGATTTTAACTGGTTCCAGTTTCTCTTGTTACCTCTAGGACTAGATGACCTGTTTCTATACATCTCAGCATATTTAACTGGCTTATTAATAGGTTTGTCAAATGGCCTTACTGTTTTAGTGGCCTGAACTTGCTTTGGTACACTAGACTCTACACTAGCCTTTTTATTTTTAGTTACAGACACCTCAGGTAAGGAGGTGTCACTAGCACTTTCAAACACTTCATCAGTCTTTTCAGGAAAAGTACTTTTGATTGTAGGGCCTCTTACAAATGTGGGTTCCTGAAACTCTGCTAAGCCAGTGTGGGCAAGGTCTATACCAGGAGGTGAAGGGATACCTCTGAATGGTGGTGGTGTTGTCTTATACCCCATACCTGATTTGGCTTTGCCAATTAATGCTTTTTCCAGATATCTATCAACTCTCTCAGAGTTATAATGTTGTGTGTTTTTAAGTTGCTCAACACTTAACTCTATATTATCTTTAATTGTAGTGACTTTCTCTAGTTCTTCTTTTAACACATTTATGGTGATGTCTTTAAAAGAGATTTCCCTATTAAGCACAGTAGTTGTTTCAGTAAACTTTGACTCATTTTCTTTATAGTGCACAATTTGTTTTTCTAGAACTACTAAGCCTCTTTTATGATTTGCTAAGTTGTAACTGGTTTTAGCAAGTTCTTCAGACACATTCTCAAACATGGTTTTTAGATCTAAATATTTTGTTGGGAATTATGTGAAGTCTGGATTATGCTGATATTAATGCCGAAGTGTTTCTACTGAAGATGAAATGGATTCTGCCGAAGACATAATCTGCTGAAGAATAATAGTTATTAGTCTGTTTCTGCGGATTTGTTTATTCCGTGTTTAGTTTATTTAGTGTGGATATACATGAGCTTTATTAGGAAGTGATTGTGTATATCTTATTTAGTTTTATGATTATACGTTTCTTGGGAAACGGTTTAGCGATATTGTTTAGGGTTCCTTGTCTATAAAAGGAACACATTAGAATGAGTTATGTACCGATTGGAAAATTCAGTTTTAGTTAATATAAAGATCCATAGAGGATCAAGAAGTTCTTAGTTATTTGTTACTTGTGTTTATATTCCGCTGATAAACATTAGTAGTAGAGATTGTCTTTTATTGTGCTTGTGATTACATAGGCATACATAACGATCCACGAGCTCAAGATCTATCAAGGTCTTTGTTTGTTTCAACAAGTGGTATCAGAGCCTCGTGAGAGTCTCTACGATACTAAGGACAAGCTTTTTCTAAACACCCATACAACCATAACAAAATCATCATGCCTGGTTCAGATGTTGATACTGAACTCACCAACAACCAAAACTCCACCCATCTGCAGCAACTAAGTCTCTCTAATAGCAATGCTAAGTTTCCTTACCTTAAAAGGGAGGAATATGATCTTTGGGCTATGAAGATGCAAAACTGGATCTCCAACATTGATTGGAATCTATGGCAGGTAATTTTGAAGGGGAACAGTTTGAAGAGAACTACCACGGATGCTGCTGGTAATATGATGAATGTTCCTCCCAAAACTGCTGAAGAGTTGCTGGCAGTTCAGAGAGAAACAAAGGTCAGAACTATTCTTCTGCAAGCTATTCCTGAGGATCACTTGAGTGATTTTCACTTCATGCAAGATGCCAAGGATATCTGGTTAGCAATTAAGGCGAAGTTCGGTGGGAATGAGGAGTCTAGGAGACTGAAGAAGTCCATGCTAAGACAACAGTTTCAGGACTTTTAAATCTCTGAAGAGGAAGGAATTCACAAGGGCTATGATAAGTTTCACAAGATCTTAAGTCAGTTGAATCAGCTACAGGCAAAGCCGGATAATGATGACTGTAACTCTAAGTTTCTGAGGTCATTACCTCCATCCTGGCTACATGTAAGCATAGCTTTAAAAGCTAAAGGTGGTTTGGACATGATGACCTTTGATGAGCTGTATAACAAACTTAAAGCTCTTGAACATGATGTAAAAAGTCCTTTTCGATCATCCTCTACTGCTAGTCATACTGCTTTTGTTGGAGCCTCTACTCCAAAGTCTAGCTATGGTCCAAGCCCATATCCATCATCATCTAATGCTGCTCCTTCATCAAGTTCTCACTCTAAATCAAGCAACATTATGGAAGATGTACTTGGATCCTTCTTTGCTGATTATGATCCTTAGCAGGATCTGGCCTATGAAGATTTTGATCAAGTAGACCCACTTGAGATGGAAGAGATGAAGCTGAAGTGGCAGTTGGCTATGCTTTCCATGGACATTAAGAGTTTTGAGCGAAGAGCTGGAAGAAGGTTTGGATTCAAAGGACGTGATCCAGCAAGGTTTGACAAGAGGAAGGTTAAATGCTTCACATGCCAACAGATGGGTCACTTTTCTAGAGAATGCAAAGACAGGAAAGCTGGTGATGAGACAAGATACACTTCTTATCAGCAGTATCAGAAGGAGGCAGGAACGTCAAAGGGATCAACTGCTTTGGTCACTCTGGATAGCAATGTAGACTGGAAGCAACATGAGGAGTCTGATAATGATGGTCCTGATAATGTTGGGTTGATTGCAAGCTGTACTTCAGAGGATAGGCATGATCAGATTGCCTTGATGGGCATCTCTCAGGTACAAAACTGTGTGTTTGGTTGTAGTGAGCGTTATAATGAACTCAAACAAGCTTATGATATTATGGAACCTAAATATAATGAATGCTATGTGGAAGTAGAAGCTTATAAACAGGCTTTAAAAACACTAGAAAGACAAAAGGTTTGGTTTCAGAAGAATGAAATAGCTTATGATGAGAAAATAGGTGTTTTAGAAAGAGATCTCGAATGTGCTACAAATGAATTAAAATGGTCTGAGAAGTTAAGAGCAGATGTAGAGTCAGAAAATCTAGAGCTTAAGGAGAAACTTAAGGAGGAAATTGCTAGGAATAATGAATGGATGATGAATGGTAATAAGTTGGCTAGTCTCATTTATAGCAGTCAAGCTCCCAATTCTACAGTGGCTTTAGGTTTTAAGAAATATGTAGGCTTAGAAGCTAGGGATGACACACATAAATCTACACCAGCAGGCCTAGCTAATTTTGTGAAAGAAGGAGACCTACATGCTGTACGTGGACCAATTAGAGGTGAGCATATGCCCATTGACCTTTCCACTCTTAAAGACTTTGATGGCTCACACCATCTGTATGGCAAAAAGTCAAGAGACTTGCCAGACCCTAATACTTCTACTAATGACTTTGTCTCTTGTGTTAACAGTGACAAGTCCTCCAAGCAAGGGTCTACAGAGTGTGATTCAAATGACAAGTCTGACCTTCCCAAGTCTGACCTTCCCAAGCCTGCCCTTCCCAAGTCTTCACCCTTGCCTGCACCCAAGACTACCAATAAGCATGTCAGAGTTGCTGCCAAGGAATCCACTTCCAAGACAGTTGCCTCTGAAGACTTGCATTTTAATTCTTTGCATAATAGTACTGTTAAAAACAATTCTTTTCATGGTTTTGGTTTGAATACTTCTGCTTGTAAGAATACTTCTTTTGGTTTGAATAAATCTTCTCTTCAGAAGAAATGTTTTGTGTGTGGAAGTAAATCTCATTTAATTAAGGATTGTGATTATCATGAGCAAAGAATGAGTAGGTGTGGTGATTCTAGGCATACTAGACCAATGTGGACCAATGTTAATAATATACCTCCTTATGTTCCACAAGCTACTAATTATAATACTTCTTTTCCTTGGAGAAGATCAATTGGAAAACCATATGTTCAACCAACCAGTATATATTTTAAAAATGGTTTTTGGCCTAGATATGTTAACCCTATGACTGATGGGAGAGGGTACTGGGATACTGCTGTCAAGACCTCAGCAGGTTGTTCTTGGAATAAACAAGGACCTACGTTTCATTGGAAACCCAAGAACAATAGTGGATCTTATACTTCTACATGGCACAACTCATATGATCCACAAGGCAGGTTCAAGTCAGCAATGACTTGAGCCTCCATAGTGTACTAATTCTCTGTATATTTTTTGTTGTTGTAGGATCATCCCCTTAAGCATAAAGATGTTGGAATTGTTGACAGTGGGTCTGATGATGATGAACAACCCATTGTAGTGCCTTCCTTCTCTCCTAACAATTTTGTAGGTGACACTTCTAAAGATTATACTGATGTGGGTGAAGATGAATTCTATTATGCTGAGGACCTTGCCAGACTGAAGAAACAAGAGTATGCAGCCAATTTAGATGCTGAGAGGAATGTTGAAGAAAGTTCAAATGAAGCACTCGGCAGAAACTCCAATTCTGCTGAAAGGGAATCTGTTTCTCCTCACCTCTCCAATTCGGCTGAAAGACATGTTGACTCTACTCCTATGTCTACTAAAGTGTCAACAGACCTTGAAGAACCTTATACAAGGTTTCCAAAACCTTCAGATCTTGGTCATCATCAACCTAAAGCAGGCATCTTCAACACACCTTCCTATGATAATGACTTTGAACCTACTGTGACTAATCTTGATTCTTCCATTGATGTCAACACCACCACTACAACTAGGATCAACAATGTTCATCCACAGTCTAATATTATTGGTGATCCTAATGCACCTGTTAGAACAAGAGGTACTGTGGCGCGTTCTAAATATGGACAGGTGGCTTTTGTCTCTTATGTCTCAAATCAGCAGAGAGACAATCATACAGACTATCAACATTGTCTGTTTGCTTGTTTTCTCTCACAAGTGGAACCAACCAGTGTTACTCAGGCTCTTGAAGACTCAAGTTGGCTTGAAGCAATGCAGTATGAGATGCAACAGTTTCAAAATCAGCAGGTTTGGATTTTGGTACCACTACCTGATGGTAAGTATGCTATTGGGACTAAATGGATTCTGAAGAATAAGAGAGATGCTCGAGGTGTTGTCATTAAAAACAAAGCCAGATTAGTTGCACAAGGTTATAGACAAGAGGAGGGAATCGATTATGATGAAGTGTTTGCACCAGTGGCAAGAGTTGAGGCTATACAGATTTTCTTAGCTTATGCATCCTATATGGGCTTTATGGTCTATCAAATGGATGTTAAAGGAGCCTTCTTGTATGGTGAAATTGAAGAGGAGGTATATGTCACTCAACCTAAAGGATTTGAAGATCCAGATCATCCTCATCATGTTTATAAGGTAGTCAAAGCTCTCTATGGACTACATCAGGCACCCAGAGCCTGGTATGCTAGGCTTTCTACATTTCTGCTGAAGCATGGTTACCGAAGAGGTGCAATTGATAAGACTCTTTTCCTAAAGAAGAATTCCACTGACATAATTCTTGTGCAAGTGTATGTGGATGACATTATTTTTGGATCCACAAAGGAAGCTTGGTGCAGGGAGTTTGAGGAGCTTATGAAGGGAGAGTTTCAGATGAGTGCAATGGGAGAGATGACTTTCTTTTTGGGTCTTCAAGTTCAGCAGAAACCTGATGGTATCTTTATCAGTCAGGACAAGTATGTGAGGGACATCCTGAAGAAGTTTGGTATGGAGGGTGTAAGGACTGCCACTACACCTTATGAAGCTCCAAAGACAAAGACCAACAATGAAGCTGATCCACCTGTGAATGTTCATTTGTATAGGTCTATGATTGGGTCTTTAATGTATTTAACAGCTTCCAGGCCTGATATTACTTTTGCTGTGAGTGTTTGTTCGCGACATCAAGTTACTCCACTGAATTCCCATCTCAATGCTGTTAAGAAGATCTTTAAGTATCTCAAAGGCCAACCACTTCTAGGTCTTTGGTACCCAAAAGAGTCTCCTTTTAAGTTGGAAGCATATAGTGATAGTGACTATGCTGGTGCTAATCTAGATAGGAGGTCCACCACTGGAGGTTGCCAATTCCTTGGAAAGAGATTGATTTCTTGGCAATGCAAGAAACAAACTATTATGGCTACCTCATCTACTGAAGCCGAGTATGTGGCTGCTGCTAATTGCTGTGGACAGGTTCTTTGGATTCAAAATCAGTTGTTGGATTATGGGTATAATTTCATGAACACAACAATTTTTATTGATAATCAAAGTACCATATGCATTGTTAAAAATCCAGTTTTTCACAGTCGAACAAAACATATTGAAATCAGGCACCACTTTATAAGAGATGCATATGATAAAAATTTGATAAATGTGGTCAAAATTCATACTGATGATAATGTGGCAGATTTGTTAACAAAGGCTTTTGAAGGACCAAGGTTTCAACACCTTGTGGTCCATATTGGCATGCTTAACCCTTAACTGCAAAGTTTAAGGGGAGGCCTCAGGGGAGGCATATGCCTCAGGGGAGGATTTGTGTATAACTTTGCATTTTGCTATGTAATTTTGTATATTTGGTTGTTTTTAACTAACTCTAACCTGCTAATGTAATTTTAGTGTGTTTCTTTGTTGGTTTGTGTTTGTTTCTCTGTGTTTGTGTGTTTTGCAGACTGTATGTTCTGTTCAGTTAAGAGTTGGTTTGGAGTGCTAAAGCTTGTTTCTACTGAGTTCAAAATGCTGAAGTTGTCAATTGTTTCTTCTGAAGTTGAAGTACTGAAGTTATATGATTCTATCAAAAGAAGTACAGAAGCAAATAGATCATTCATTCATTCAAGAAACAGTTTACAGCTTACAGAGTACTAGCAACATCAAAATCATCTACATGATCTAATAGTCCTAATCTATTACATATCATCTGTTCCAACATCTAAATCGAAGTGAAGATGAGCACGATGAGTATGACTGCTCACATCTTTCACACTAAAACCTGGCTATGCTTTTGTGATAAGCATAACCAACCCTAACAGATGCTAAGGATCAAAATGGAGAGGATGGATTGATGAAAACGAAGAAGCTGAAGCTGATTGTGGTAGAGAGATGAGAAGGAAAGATTTTCATTTGTGCATCATCTACTCTTTCCATCATACAACAGCTTACATCATTTTCCTTTTTCCATTCCCTTATACGATATGTGATGATGCACCAAAACCTGATGCAGAGAGACCAAGCACCACCTTTCTACCCATAGGAAGTGGTGGATTTTTGGCTCGTGGCCTTCATTGAGGCCTAGGTGCTGGGGGTTGGGAGTAAGATGTTCCCTCCTTATAGGAATCATCAGAATCTTCAGCAGATATACTTGGTTTCTCAACACTTTCATCTTCTGATGAGGAGAGAAAGGGTGACTTCTTTGGTAGTGGATATGGTTTTGGAAAATAGTGAAACCATGGATTGGTATCTTCACTAGATGATGATGATGATGATGAGGATGTTGTTGTGAGATCTATGATCTCAGGCTTGGTACTCATGATGATTATGGTTAATTTTGGAGTATTGGTGGAATTAGGGTTTGAAATATTATTTGGGGATTTTTTATGTGCATTGGGATTGTTTTATAGACGGGTTCAAGTGGTAAGAGAATTAATGTGTGTGGGTGAAACAGTAAAAAGATATTTACTGAAACTTCTTGGAGAAGTATTCTGTTTCTGCTGATTGTTCTACTTCAGCAGAATAGTTTCTGTTTCTACCGAAGGTATAAGTGAATTCGAGTAAAAGTAGAAATCCACGTCAGCTTTGGTCAACTTTGACCAAAATTGGGAAATTTCTATTTATTATCTACGGCATATTTTCGCTCCACATTAAGTGATTCGATTATTACTCTCATTAAAAACACTTCCTTTTGTGCAAAATCGTAACCCTAATCTTCAAAATCTCTCATGGCGCTTCAATTTAAACATGATCATAATAAGGTTGCTTTTCTTGGAACTGCTCGAGGAGATGAGTTGTATAGGCCGATGATTTCATTCTTACAAAGGTCAAAGATTCAGTATGCATTATCACATTCTCCAAATGCTATATATGAATCCTTGGTTACTCAATTCTGGGCATCGACAGAAAGAAGAAGTGATACTGAAATAGTTGCAAGTGTTGATGGACAAGAGTATGTGGTGACAGAGGAACTGATCAGAAGAAAACTTCACTTGGATGATGAGAATGGAGTTTATCATTCAGATTCTACGATGGTACTTGAAGGGCTTAGAGCGATTGGATATCAAAGTATGAGGACAGATATGTGGTTGAAAAATAAGCTTTGTCCTATGTGGAGGTTCTTGGTTCATACGTTGCTTCAGTGTTTGAGCAATAAGTCTGGAGGATGGGATCAGTTTTCAACACAAATGGGATGTGGTATTGTTTGTTTATCTAAGGGTTTGACTTATAATTTCTCTAAGTATATCTTTGATAATATGGTAGAAAATATAACTAGGAAAAAGGGTAAGTTTTTGATGTACCCTAGGTTCTTACAGATGATTTTGAATGTTTCTACACAAACCCAAGCTTTTCATCCCATAAGTGTTTTGACTCCTAAGTTATTTGCTACAATGAGGACTAAATTTGAAGGGACACATTTTCCTTTGTTAGCTGCTATGTTACCTCAGGAGAATGAGACTGCTAATGAGGTTAATGTTGTTTTGCCTTCTTCCAATCCTACTGATGGAAATCTTTCAGTAGATGGTGATGAGGGTCCTTCTGTTGTTGCTGAGGCATCTATACCTTCACCTAGACCATGTCCTAGTCCAGCAATTATACAAGTTCAGAATCACATTGATGAAGTTCAGGATCAAATTGATGAAGTTCAGGTTGATACTGATAGATTGCCTACACCAAGTCCTGTTAGGACTCCATTTGGTGAAGGATGTTCTAATGTTGATCAGGTTCATGTTGCTCCTGAACAGTCTACTGAAGTTCCAATTTCAACTGAGCAATCACCTGATGCTGATAAGGATCCTATTACACTTACCTCATTATATGCTATGATGCACAAGCTTACAGGTGAGGTGACTGGTCTTAAGAATGAACTTGCAGAAACCAAGTCTATTCTTGGTAATAAGATTGTGGAATTAGAAACTAAAGTTGAGAACTTGGAAGAATTACTAAGACAAAAGGGTAAAAAGAGAAGTTTGGTTTCTTCTGAGGAGGAGGACGAAGAGAATCTTCATGCATCCCTTGGAATATTGGCTGATGTGGCACTTACATCTGATGTTTCTTCTCCTATTACTAAATCTTCACGAAGCAAGAAGCCTAGCAAGGAGCCTATTCTATATGCTAGCAAAAGAATAAGACAATATTTGAATAAGGTGTCTGCTGACACTTCAAAGGAGCCACATATTGTTGATGCATCTGCTGATGTTATAGTTGAGGAGGTTGCTTCTGATCATGGTCAAACTTCATCTATACCTGAACATTCAAATGTTTCGCCTTCAGTAGATGATGAAGAGTTTTTTATTGCAGGGAGAATGTATAAGTTGAATGCTTCATCTGAAGTTTTCTCTACACCTATTGAGGAATTGTCTCAACCTATTTCCTCTGATGTGGGTTTGATTGTTCCTTCTGAAGCTCACATTGGTTATGTTAAAATTGGTTCTGCTGAGACATCTTTTGATAAAGGACAGGATCCTGTGATTGCTGATCTGCTGAATTCAGGAATAGTGACTGAAGCACAAAATCAAGCTCAGGCTAGATTGTTTGCTGATTATGAGAATATGCAGAAGAGTCGTATTGTGGCTAAATTTCTTCAAGATCAGTATGCTTCTGATTTGTCTCCTGAAAGGCAATTAGAGCTTGATGCATTATTTCCTATGATTACTGATGATCAATGGGATGGTTATATTTCTCAAGGTGTATCTGATCCAAATCTTGCAAAACTTATCTTAGGAGAATCTTTTGATGATGATAATTTTGTGGATAAAATGGTGGCACTTGGTAATCGAAGGAAGCTAGAATCTGCTGCAAAGAGAAGAGCTCTTATTGATCAAAGAAATAAAGCCAAAAGAGAAAAACCTATGACTGTTGCTCAGAAAAGGAATTATATGAGGAGAATTGTGAAGAATGCTGCTATGTATAATTCTGGTATGTCAATGAAGCAAATCATGGCTTTGTCTGATGATGCTTTGATTAGACAGTATCATATGGTTATGAAGTTTTCTTCTTCTGGTTCTACTTCTTCTTCTCAATTGGAAAATATTGCTTCAATGTCTGATGTTCCTCAAGCTAAGAGACAGAAAACAGTTGAAATTGTGGATAATTTTGATACTGTTTTGCCTTCGGTGGTATCTCCAGTTGTTCCTTCTGATACAACTTCTGATGTTACTCCTTCTTCTGATATGGTTGTTTCTGCTGAATCTTCTTTGGTTTCTTCTGAAATGTTGTCCAGTGTGGAGCTAAGTGATTCTCTGATTCTGGAGACTGATCTACAGCTTGATACTAATAACATTGTTGGTATGGGACAGCAAAGCTTTGTTACAAGGAGTTCTGACAGATTGGCTAAGAAACATTCTTCAAGGAATACTGATTTAGATCTCAAGGCTGATGAATCTACCTTTATTGAAGCTGGATCGGTTGAAGTTTTTCCTGAAGGAAATCATGTGGTCTTGGTTGATTGGAAAGCAGGAAAGCTTAATAGCATTTACAGGCTGGATAATACTGTTTTTGAGTTCAACTTTTTGAAGGACATTCTTCATTTGGTAACTAGACATGATTTGCAGATGCTGTATGACCATGTCATTCAGTATTATAAGTTTCATTCAGCAACTGGTTCTGGTTTATATTTGTTGGGTGATCTTCAGGTTATGTTTGATTCTGATTCTCCATATGGTAAAGGGTATTCTATTTGGAAGAATTCTCATAAATGGGAGATTGAGAGTTGGAGATTTTTTCCTCTACCTTGTGTTCAAGTGGTTCAGACTACATGTGGGATGATTTTGTGTATGCTATCAGATAAGCTTTATCCTTTATCTGTTACTTTTATGGAAAGATTGCTGAGACACAAGTTGGAAGTGCCTCCTAATCCGGTTGGCAATGATGACCTTCATGCTACTCAATGTGTTGGTTTGATTAAAAATCAGCTTATGTCAGGTCAAGGTTCATCTTGCTTGTAATTTTCTAGTTCTTTTGTAATATTTGTTTTATTTATTTCTTAGTTAAAAAAAAATAATAATAAATAAATAAATAAATAAATAAATAAATAAATAAAATGTGTGATTTTGGTTTTATCTAACTTTTCTTGCAGGTTTGTTGTATACTTTTTATTGGTTATTGACTCACCAGATATACCTTGTGTATATTAAAGAGTTAGCTAGTCCAAAGGGTACAGCTTTGGTAAAGACACATCAAATCTGTTGATAGCTGTAATGATTTGCTAAAAATCATAGGGTATGCAACCACCTATGCTTTATTGCTGAGTGTTGTATGGTTTTCAATTCACCATGGTTTATTCCTATTTGGAATCCAAGAATTGGCTAGCCCACATGTATATGGCTTGTGGTAAAGGCAGTGGCATTCCATATTTGGTTCTCAATTCACCAATTCAAAGAATTGACTAGTCCTGAGCAAACGGCTACAGGTAAAGACATTTCAAATCCGTTTATATGGTTGCTGGTTTGCCAATAAATCAGATGGTTATCAGTGTACCATAGTTTACGAACTTAAACATATGGCTACTCCAGTAGTGATGGCTATTGGTAAAGAGACATCAAATCCATTTATTTTCAATGATTCACCTCTCACAGGAGTTAACACACCTGGATGTGATGAGAATAGTATGAAACTAATCTGTTTTGATGTATCTGTTGTCATTTGTTGCTGCAAAGATATGGTGTTTCCGAGTTTCTTCATCATAGAGATGTTCTTTGGATTCTTTGTTGCTGTTGTTTGTGCTCAATCCTCTGGTGCTGTAAGATCTATCAAGAAACTGGAACTTAAAAAGTCAAATTCCAGTTTAGGGGAGGATTGTTGGGAATTATGTGAAGTCTGGATTATGCTGATATTAATGCCGAAGTGTTTCTACTGAAGATGAAGTGGATTCTGCCGAAGACATAATCTGCTGAAGAATAATAGTTATTAGTCTGTTTCTGCGGATGTGTTTATTCCGTGTTTAGTTTATTTAGTGTGGATATACATGAGCTTTATTAGGAAGTGATTGTGTATATCTTATTTAGTTTTATGATTATACGTTTCTTGGGAAACGGTTTAGCGATATTGTTTAGGGTTCCTTGTCTATAAAAGGAACACATTAGAATGAGTTATGTACCGATTGGAAAATTCAGTTTTAGTTAATATAAAGATCCATAGAGGATCAAGAAGTTCTTAGTTATTTGTTACTTGTGTTTATATTCCGCTGATAAACATTAGTAGTAGAGATTGTCTTTTATTGTGCTTGTGATTACATAGGCATACATAACGATCCACGAGCTCAAGATCTATCAAGGTCTTTGTTTGTTTCAACATATTTGTTTAATGGAATACATGTATCTGAACAATTAAGTACCTCAGATACCAAAGCCATGTTGATTGGACTTTCTTCTTCATTAGCCATGAAGCTCCAATCATATCCAGCACCTTCAACAGCCACCATTGCTTTAGAACAAGAGTTGTCAGCATCACTGTTTCTCCCCTTGCTCCTAGGACTTCTGCATTCTCTGGAAAAATGCCCAAGCTTGCCACAATTGTAGCATTCAACCTTTCCCTTATCAAACCCAGCAGTGTCTCCATCATTGATTTTAATCTGCCTTCCAGTTTTCTTCATGAACCTTCTTGCCCTCATACTAATCAGGGCTATGTTCCATTTGATGTCCATCTCTTCCATGTCATCTTCATGGATTTGTCTCAGATAATCATGAGTGATCTGGGATCCTTGACTCTGTTCAGCTATGAAAGCATAAATTGTACCTTCATTGATGCCTGCTGCAGTGGTTACAGAGCCATCAGTATTAACATTAGTACTAGGAGTACTAACATCAAAACTGTCCATATCATTGCTAGTGACAGGGTGATCCACAAAGGCTATGTTTTGTGACCCAGAACAGGAAGATGCAGCTGCTTTTCTCTTTATGTCTTATTCAATCACCTTAAAGCTATTGAACAAATTGTCCAACTTCATGGTTTCAAAATCTGGCTTGTTCTTTCATACAATGACATGAGTGTCCCATTTTGGTGATGGAAGACTTCTAACAAACCTGAGGTTGATATATTCCTTGGAGAGCTCCACATCCAGTACTGCCAGTTGACTAACGAGTTTTTGAAGCCTATTATAAACTGAGTCAATGGACTCAGTTGCACCAGCAATGAAGTTTTCAAATTCTTGCTTCAAAAGAGTCTTCTAAGTTTTCTTGGTGACAGAATCTCCACCAAATCTGGTTTCAATGGCTTTGAACAAACTCTGAGCATCTTTGTGTTTGTTGAAGGTGAGTTGATGATCATCAGGTATTGCCATGAGTAAAAGACTTCTGACCTTGAGATCATTGCCTCTTAGAGCCATTTCTTCATTGGTTATAGGATCACCTTTTTCTTTAACAACGGTCTTATCATTAACTTCTTCAGTGATAGTGGTTTTGTAAGAGTTTTCATAGAGCACAATGTTCCACAGCTTGAAATCAAGTACCAAGAAGCATTGCTCTATGAGCATTCTCCAGAGTTCATATTCATTTGGCTGCAACTTGGGAACTCTGTTAACAACATTGGATTTGTCAAAATCCATTTCTTCAGATGTGTCACACAAGATCTTCTAAAAACAAAGCTTCAGGACACAAGCTCTGATACCACTTGTGGAGTCCCAAACCTTGGATCAAGAACACTTAGCTTGTAAACGTGTTAGTTGCCTTGGATGGTTCCAAAACAACAATGAGAAACTTTGTTGTAGATGCACACAAGTATGCGAAATCTACTTGAATGCACTTAGAAGATTAAAGTAAACACAATGTAACACCAACAGCTTCAATATTATTAAGAATAATACGAGTACTCTCCTAGTACTAGGGTTTACAACCTTGAAGCTCTTCTTAAGACGGCTAGAATATGAAATGTATGTTTAACCTAGCAAGGATCTCCTTTTATACACTAAGGAGATCCCTTACAGAGATAACTATGCACTAAGTATATCATATCTTCTATTGGAATAGAAGAATGATGTTACAAACCATACACGACATTCCTTTCTTAGAACAGTACAAACTTAATGCTATCAGTACTAATATTTCCACTATCAGTACTAACTAGTTAATACTTATCAAAAGACACTATCAGTACTAACTTTAATACTATAAGTATTAACTCCCAAAAGCGAATTTTCCAACATTTACGCTTTCACATGTATCTTTGATGTTTATTGTTTATATTTATGAAGTGTCATGTTATATAATTTCAACAGATAGAACCTTGCAGCCTTGTTTGTGCTTGGCCACCAAATAGAGTACCTTGCAACCTTGTTTGTGTTTGGCCACCAAAGATAGAACCTTGCAGCCTTGTTTGTGCTTGGCCACCAAATATAGTACCTTGCAGCCTTGTTTGTGCTTGGCCACCAAAGAGAGTACCTTGCAGCCTTGTTTGGGATAACATTGAGAGGACCAAATAAGAGAATAATGGATTCTTGTACATTGTAGCCTTGTTTGGGATTACATTGAGAGGACCAAATGAGTATTGGATCACTTAATTCTACATTGGTATACCTTCAAAAGCTTTTTGTTAGATAGTGATATATCTTAACATTGTCATCAATAAAACTAACCTACCTGCAGAAGTCATACCCATTAGCTCTAATTCAAGCAGTTCTGATTCAAACAGTAATTGTACTGGAATCTCACCCCAATTGCTTGTTTGGTATTATCCATAATCTGATTCTACTACAAGCTCTGAGTATCTAATTGAATATTCTTCAAGCTCTGATGTGATAGAAGTTGTTCCTCTTCAAGTTATTGAACCTCTTGAGCCTCCCCCAGCTCAGAATCTTATCATAGCTCTGCCAGTTCAGAAGCCTATCCACAAACTCAAATTTGATCAGGATATAGTGGTAGGCCTGGCGACATACAAAACTTGGACTGCTATTTGTGAAAAGACTTTTGGGACTAAAAAACTAAAAGGTTTAGGAGCACCTGGATGCAGCCAAGGCAAAGGCAAAAGGAAGATGGTGTAGGATCTCCAAATTAAGCTTTTGTAGTAGGTTATCATGCTATTTGGAAGTCTATAATGATGGTTGTATAAACTTCTTAACTTCTTATGACTGTAAATAATGATGCTAGTATAATAGAAAATCTTTAGGAATGATGAAACATTTTATAGTAATGTATTTGACTTATGGTAGCAGTTTCAATTGTGTTACTGTCTTTTGAAAATTTGTGTTATTGATTTGTGTTTAGGTTATGGATTTATGCATATTATGGGTTCATGATTTCTGCAAATCACGGCCTCATGATTTACATGTTGGTATTTTACATGTTTTCTGCAAATTTGAAGTTTACGTGTTTTCTACAAACTTGTGACACTCAAAATATCCAAATACCACAAACTGAAACTACAAATTTGTGTTTGTTGACTTCCTTGAGTCAAACATATTTTGTAATTCACAAGCAACCATAAATCAGAAACAATTAATTAACAACCAAAATTTTTCAGTGATATTTAGAGGTTACAACCACATCATTCATCTAAATAACCAACCAAAATACTAAAAACATAGAAAGACCATCATCAGAAACTACCTGACTCTATTTCACTCCAACTTGTTAGAACCACAACCATGTTCCTTTTTTCCTTCTTTTTCTTGATTTGTTGAAACAAAAAAGTTCAAGATTTTTAATCCTGTTTTCCAAAGCATCAACAGCTCCTAACCCAATATCATCATCCTCTTCCTGTTGCTCCCCATCTTGCTCCTCCCCCTCATCATTTTGTTGCTTTTGATGCTCCTCCTCATCTTGCTCCTTGATAAGAATTTAAAACATACGTTTTTAGGGGGTCATCTAAGCCCTAAATCGATACATTTTATATCCGTTACTACTTTAAATCGTTCCTTTTCACATTTTAGGTCTTTTGGAAGCAAAATGATGGAATCAAGCATATTTGGATGAAAAGAAGTGAAAACATGAAGAAAACGACTAAGTCAAGAATCCAAGGCTGTTTTATGCACCTGATGACGTCCCAACTCATAGGGCGACGTCGTCGCTCACAAGGTTTTCTAAAAAGTCTCAAGCGACGGCACATATCACTTTTTGGTTTTACAACATGACGGCGTCACGCCTTATTTCTGAAGGGCGTCTCCCTTTATTTTACACTAGACGACCAAGACCCATTCCAAGACAACGTCCTTTATGAAGCCCGACGGCGTCACACTTCCTCAACTGATCTCGTCCCAACAATGACTTGGCCCAAACGAAACCCTAATGACGGCGACCAGACGGCGTCACCATCAAAAGGCAACGCCTTCGCAGTTGTATATCTATATATAGACTTCGAATTTTCTGTATTTTAAGTGTAATATTTTAGAGAGAAAACCCTAGTTCGTTCATTGTCCGACTTGGGCAGTATTTTAGGGTTCCAAACCCTTCTTTACACTCAAAGATAAGTTTGTTAATCCATTATATCACCATGTTTATCCTATGTTTAATTGTTTGTGTGTGTGTATGCTTATCTATCATGAGTAACTAAATTATTTTTAATGTTTGCTTAGATCTATAAAACCTAGTTGTTGGTTATTGTTAGGTTGTCTCTTGTTTTAATTGGTAGACGCTAAAGTAAGGAAAACTGGATTCTTCTTTAATTGTTGCAAGCTTGAACGTCCTAAATAGCACAAATCTTGAGAGTGAACTTGAGCAATCGTTGTGTTTATTGCGTGAGTTGTAGCTTTAGGATAATAGATTATTCGGAGGAGATACTACGGTACTTGGCGATCCCGGATAGTATAGAGGAGAGTTACGATTCATAGAACTAGGGAATTAGGCACCCCCTGTGACCAACACAAAATAAAACGCACCAATTAGAATGAGGATGTGATAATTCAACCAACCAATAAGAGATAACTAGAGAGTAAGAACATCTAAGTAAACACGCTTTTAATTATCATAAGAACACACCAATCAATCCATAGCTTATTTTCCTTTCCATTAATTTTTAGTCTAAATTAATAGTAGTAAAATTGGTAGAAGTACCACCCCCCACTCCTAAAGCCTGAGATTTTACTTGTTTTCTAAAAAATATAAAAAAGATAAAAAAAATCACCCGCAACCTCACCTTCTCGTCATACATCTCTACTAGCATCTCTATTCCCCTAGAGAACGATTAACCCCCTGGGCTTACCCATACTACACTGCAACGATTAGGTACACTGCCTAGTGGGTTGTAAAGCTTGCTCATTGAAAAGGAAGTCTTTCGACCCCGAACTCACGCATCAAGTTTTTGGTGCCGCTACTGGGGAATAGAATAGCTAGTTAGTTTTCTATCTCGATTAGGTCTACTAGCTTGATTTCTATCTCGAATAGCTAGTTAGTTTTTTTCTTTTTTCTTAGCTTTCTTTTAGTCTATCCCCCTTCTTTGTGTTTTTGTTCGTAGCCTTGTCACTTTCTGTCATGGTAGGTGATAATCCACCCAACAACAATCCACCACCACATTATCCGTTACCACCACCAAATTCACCACCACACGTCCCATCCATACCAAGCTAACCACTTGACCGACATTCCTTTAACCTACTTCGCAATCAAATCACTAGTGAAATCGATGAGCTTAAAAAGTTACATAGGTTACTTGAGAATACAATTGAGAATGCACTTGAAAAGGCGGCTAGCGCATCGGGTATTGATTCAATGGTTAGCGATGATTCGGATGATGAATTAGGAGAAGGTGACATTGAGGTCACTGAGATAATAGAAGAAAGTAAGGATGAGGAAACTAATGCTTATTTAAACCTTTATCCCACTAAGGAAGAAATCGCATACCACAATTACATAAATGACAACCCTCGGCCACCCATTATTAGAATCAGTCCTAAAGTTAGGAGAGGTAGTCCTTGGAACATTAATATCCCATGTATGATTGGATATAGGTATGTCGAGCATGCTTACATAGATGTAGATTCTCCTATCAACGTTATGTCGTTAGTTGTTTACAACAACATAATGAATGCACAGCTTAAGACTAGGAGAGACCCTAAGTATCCTGGTGGGGTTTGTAATTTTTTTGGAAGGGTCAAGGATGTACACGTCTTTGTCGGGAATTTCACCTACTTAGTAGATTTTATGATCCTAGAAGATGTATGATGTGTCATCGACTATAGCTTGTCCCATGTAGTGTTAGGAAAACCATTTGTTGAAAAGTCTAAGCTAAACTATAACAAATCTGATGGAACGGTTAGATTTTTGGAAGGGAGCGATGAAATTACTTATATGATGCCTTAGAAAGTTAGCGGATATGGTCATCTATCCTACTTTGAAAGGGATAACATTAGAGCCTTTGAGGAAAAGAGCAAAGAGGATATAGAAAAAAGGCATGGACTTTATGTGGGAGAAAAGGAGACTCTACTATAAGGATTGCTTGACCCTAGGGCCTAGGTATAGAGTCGATGAGGACTTTCTCAACATGACAGGATATGCCATGATGAGGAAAATGAAGTCATGTAGGGTATGACTTCGAGTCTAGCTACAAGACTCATAAATAAAGAAAAGCGCTTCTTGGGAGGCAACCCATGTTTAATTGTTTGCTTGTTTATTTTTCAATTTTGTTTGTGTGTTTCATATATTTTTTTTATTGTTGCTTAATTCTCATGTTTGTTTTGTGAAAATGCTTTATTTTATTTTTAACCTCGTCTTAATTGCATATAAAGGTATTTTACAAAAAGATTATTGTAGGGAAGATCACATATGTTTTTAGAACTTGCAGGAACATGAGATTATCAATAATTAGAATTGTATATATTTGTGTGTTTTTTAGAGTCAAATGCTTGTATCGAGTCATAATGGATGTTTTGCAGGAATTGTATCAAGACATAATGGATGTATCGAGTCAGAATTTTTTCGGAAAATGCACCAGACCCTTTCTGTCATAACAACCTGACGGCGTCGGGACTAAAGCCTGACGGCATCAGGCAATGTATAAACAGATTCACAGTTTTGTATTCTGCCTAAACTTGTAATTTTTGGAAACCTCCAATTCTTAATTTTCCAGAAATACTGCAAACATCCATTCCACAAGCATTGTATCTTATTTGCTTTCTTGTGTAGTTTTGTTTTATATATGTAGTTTGTTAATACAAATGTCGTCATTAAACGTTATTTATATTTTTGATCTTTACCAAAGTTTTGTTAACGACAAAAGTAAATTTAATTTTTATAAAGCTTAAAGCTTGTCAAGTTTAATAGATATTAAAACAAGCTTTTTCAAATAATATTTTCATCACTCAAACATTTACATTGTGATTAATCATATCTTGATATGACTCTAACCATAATGTATGATAGTAGTTTTTAGAATGTTTTAGTTTCTTAAAAACTAAACATTACTTATGTATTTGCATATTTCTAAAAATAGAAAAACAACACATGACATCATGTGATGTATCATGGAAATCATTGAAAGATTTCATTAGATATTTTGTGTAGATTTGGACTCTTCATATCTTAGACAATCTTGCATATATATGGTTGACTTTGGCAAGATCTTGATATCTTGCTGTCAGACCTCGGCGGCACCAAAAGTTATAACGGGTGGAACCCTTTTGAGGGGTCCGCGGTCCGTGGTGCCTGCTGATGGTTTTGGCTATAAATAGCAAAGCCAAACCAAGTAGTTTTGCATCCCTTTCTATCATACTCTCATACATATCTTCTCTCTAACCTTTCTAACTCAGTTTCATATCATATTAGTGATCTCTTTTGTAGCAAAGAAGATCAAGTCACATTCAAGCTTCAACAAGAAGTTGGAAGTCTTGTTTGTTTGGTGTTGTATGATCTTGTGTTGATTCATACTTCATTATTGTACCAAACTATCATAATCTTGTGAGTGTGAGTGGTTAGTATTTTAGTCCTCAAAATACATTGTGTGTGGGAGTGGTTGTACCCTTGGAAAGAACTCGACATTTAGCTTAGTGTCGGAAATAGTATAAGCGAAGTGTAAAGGTTTCTCCGCCGGTGAAAGGAGCTTGTTGACTAGTGAAGTTAAACTCTCGAGTGTGAGACTCGGGGAGTGGAGTAGGGCAATGAAAAAGAGTCCTTGTAGACCGAACCACTATAAACAACTTGTTGTGGTTTGATCATTTCTTTCCTTATTTACTCTTTACATATTGCTTACATATTTCATTAACATATCTAAGATCAATATCAATTGATCTTTCAATAAGTTTCAAAACAAAGATTTTAATCGGTAAACTATTCAACCACCCTTCTAGTTTTCTACAATTGGTACCAGAGCCTCGTTGTTCAAGAATTTCTAAAATAAATTGTATTTTATAAACTTGAAACGATCCATGGATTCTGAAAACTTTAAAGAAGGGCAATCTATGCAAAGACCACCACTCTTTGAAACCAATGGATTTATCTATTGGAAAAACCTTTTTGAAACATATGTAAAATCAAAAGATATAGATCTTTGGTTTATTATTGTTAAAGGAGATTTTAGTTCTAAAACAAAGGATATTTCTGTTGATGAACAAAAGAAATTAATTGCTAAAAATAATGAAGCTAAAATGATGCTTTATAATGCTTTGCCTAGAAAAGAATATGAAAGAATTTTTATGTGTGAAACCGCCAAAGATATTTGGGAATCTTTGATTGTTACACATCAAGGTAATTCTCAAGTCAAGGATAACAAAATTGATCTTCTTGTTCAACAATATGAACAATTTGTTATCCCTGAAGATGAAACCATTGATTGTGGCTTTGCTCGCTTTAATACTATTATTACATCACTTAAAGCACTTGATGAATCTTTTCGTAGTAAGAACTTTGTCAGGAAATTTCTTAGAACACTCCATCCGAAATGGAGAGCTAAAGTGACAGCTATTGAAGAATCAAAAGATCTCTCAAAAATGTCACTAGACGAGCTAATCGGTAACCTCAAAGTACATGAAATGGTGATGGAGAAAGATTCAGAGATCATCAAAGGAAAAAGGGAGAAGATCAAACCGTTGCTCTAAAAGCAAAGGCGGAATCAAGTGATGATGACGAATCTTGCTCCGGTAGTGAAGATGAGGAGTATGCCATGGCCGTTAGAGACTTTAAAAAGTTCTTTAGAAGAATAGGAAAGTTTGTAAGACCACCTCGAGAAGAAAAGAAGCCATTCCGAAAAGATCGGGATGACAAAAAGGGTAAAGGTGAAAGAAAGTGTTTTAGATGTGGTGATGCAAGTCATCTCATAGGAGAATGTCCCAAGCCACCTAAAAGCAAAACTCAACGAGCTTTTGTAAGTGGTGCTTGGAGTGATAGTGAAGATGATGAAGAGTCAAGCAAGGAAGAGATCGCTCTAATGGCACATGAGTCAAACGAGGTATGCTTGAAAGTTGGATTGGAACCTGATGAGTGGATAAAAGAAAGTGGATGCTCACGACACATGACGGGCAACAAAAGTCTCTTCTCATCATACCAAGAGTATGACGGAGGTAATGTCACTTTTGGTAGCAATCTCAAAAGCAAAATCATTGGCAAAGGTACGATCGCTCATAACTCCCTAACTATTGAAAATGTTGCTCATGTAGATAGGTTAGGATTTAATCTACTTAGTATTAGCCAATTATGTGATAAAAAGTATAAAGTACTATTTGATGAAAATGGTAGTAAAATACTAAAAGATGGTATCACCATAGCTAAAGGAGTTAGGAAAAATAACATATACGTCATGAAAATAGATAAAACATCTAATGACAAACTTTGTCTAACAACGTTAGATGATAGCTCAACTCTTTGGCATAGACGCTTAGGTCACGCTAATATGAGACTTATACAAAACTTATCTTCAAAAGAGCTAGTTAGGAATTTACCAAAACTTAAATATGACCAACACTTTTGCGAGGCTTGCAAAATTGGTAAACAAACCCATAGTAGTCATAAATCTAAAAATATGGTGTCCACATCTAAGTGTCTAGAACTATTGCATATGGACTTGTTCGGTCCATCCGCTATAAGAAGCTACGGAGGCAACTTATACACTTTGGTCATAGTAGATGATTACTCAAGGTTTACTTGGACGTTGTTTTTGAAAACCAAAAATGAAGCTTTTGATAAATTTGAAATTCTTAGCAAGAAAATTCAAAATCAACTAGGTGTTAAAATTGTGTCGAGACTACTGTTGCTGGAATGAAGGACCGCTCCGGAACAGAATTATGCTGCTTCCGAACGGATCATGGTCGTGAATTTGACAACGAAACTCAATTTGGAAACTTTTGTGATACAAATGGTATAACACATAACTTTTCGGCTCCTCGAACACCTCAATCAAATAGAGTAGTAGAACGTAAAAGTAGAACAATTCAAGAAATGAGTAGAACAATGCTTAATGAACAAAACATTCCTCAAAAGTTTTGGTGTAACGCTGTTGACACTTCTACATATATTTTGAATAGAGTCTTAATACGTCTTTTCTTAAACAAAACACCATATGAGCTTTATAAAGGTAAAAAGCCAACTTTAGGATATTTTAGAGTTTTTGGATGTAAATGTTTCATTCTTAATACTAAAGATTATCTCACCAAGTTTGACCCAAAGTCTTATGAAGGAGTATTTCTTGGTTATTCTCAAACTAGTAAAGCTTACATTGTCTTAAACAAAGAAACAATGATAGTCGAGGAATTGTTGAACATAACATTCGACGAAAGTCCACCTCCTTCTAAGACATTACCTTTGGTAGATGATGACTTAGTTGAAAGTCAAATGGTAGAAAGTCAAGAAATAATTAAAAATGACAAGGAAGATGAACCATTAAATAATGAGATTATAAACATCAAAGAATCTAAAAGTCATCCTTTAGAAAAGGTCATATGACAACTTAATCAAAGAACCTTAAGGTCACAAGCCCAAAATCAAAGTAATTATTTTTGTTTTGTATCCACCATTGAACCGAAAAACATAAATGAAGCAATAAAAGATGAATCATGGGTAATTGCCATGCAAGAAGAGTTAAACCAATTCGTTAGAAATGATGTTTGGAAATTAGTTCCAAAACCTAAAGATCAAACTATAATTGGAACGAAATGGGTTTTTCGAAATAAAATAGATGAAAATGGTGTAGTGTCTAGAAACAAAGCTAGGCTTGTTGCACAAGGTTATAATCAACAAGAGGGGATTGATTATGATGAAACTTATTGATGAGTGTCTAAATACTCATCATTTTTGTACTATCTAGACTGCAAAAACATCTGAAAACACTCAAAAATGCTTCAAAATGATAAAAATATCACAAATCAGTGTTTTATGTGTTTTAAATGCAAAAAGATCAAAATCAGATGAAAAACGTATAAAGTTTGCAAAATTGGCAGTTTTAGTCCCCCAAGTTTCAAAAGTTGTCAAAAACAGTCCCTGGTAAATCAAAATAAAGAAAAATGTCATTTAAGGTCCATGGGATTCAAAAGTTGTTAAAACAAACCCTTCAAAGTTTAAAATTTTCAAAATTACAACTTTGGTCCCTCAAGTTTGAAAGTGACATAAATGGTCCCTGGAAAATTGGAAAGTGTCAAGATTGGTCCTTGCATTATTGAAACTTGTCACTTTTAACCCTTGGATCAACTTTGATGAATTGGCAGAAATGGTCCTTACATTTTTAGAAAATTACACAAAGGTCCTTATGAATTAAAACCCTTAAACCCATTTTGGCCTGGTCATAACCACATTGGACCCCTGTCAATTAGCCATTTTGAACCCCCCCCTTTTTTACTAATACCCCGGTCAACCCAAGCCAGTCAAACAGACACCACTTGGCGCCCTTTTCTTCTCCTTCCCCACCTGCTCTCTGCATACTCTCCACACAACCTCACCTCCACCTCAATATATCACTCCCCTTGTCCCCTCCACCTCAACACAACTCCAAGAAACATTTAATGATCCTTCCCTCATCTCACTCAACCCTCCACCTGTTAAAATCCAACTTTGGCGCCAAAATGATCAAACGGCCAATATCAACTCAAAGCATCCAATGGCCAAATTTATTGGTGGGAAAGGTTCAGTGGACAAGTGGAAACATCTTGGAGCTATAAATAGAGGCAAGAGAAGAGGAGGAGAGTAGTAGCTAGTTTTATTTTTTCTTTCTTTAATGTCGTTTTTTAGTTAAATGTTTTAGACTTAGTTAAAAATGTTGTAATTCAGTTTCTTTGTATCACATTTTAGTTAAATCAGCTTTGTAATGTGTTTTGAATATAAATCCTAGTCTTTTATCTAAGTTCCAACTTTCAAGTTACTGTTGCAAAATTTCAGTTTCATTTTCTTGTTTACAAGCTTTTACTAGTTTCTTTTTAAGCACAAACAAGTTTAATCAAGCTTATCATGGTTTTTGATAAGCTTGTAATGCATTTTCAAGTAATTGATGAGTGTCTAAATACTCATCATTTTTGTACCAATTAGACTGCAAAAACATCTGAAAACACTCAGAAATGCATCAAAATGATAAAAAAAAATATCACAAATAAGTGTTTTATGTGTTTTAAATGCAAAAATATCAAAATCTGGTGAAAAACGTATAAAGTTTGCATAATTGGCAGTTTTAGTCCCCCAAGTTTCAAAAGTTGTCAAAAACAGTCCCTGGTAAATCCAAATAAAGAAAAATATCTTTTTGAGTCCCTAGGGATTCCTAAGTTGTCAAAATTGGTCCTTGAAACTTAAAATTACAAATTTACAATTTAGGTCCCTTAACTTTCAAAATTGTCAAGTTTGGTCCCTGAAAAATTTGAAATTGTCAGAACTGGTCCTTATACTATTAAAGTTTGTCAGTTTCAGTCCTTGTGTTAACTTTGAGAAATGGACAGATTTGGTCCTTCATGAATTGGATAATTGCAAAAAGGCCCTTGTCATTAATACTATAAAGAGCCTTGTCAAAATAGATTGTGACCCCTGCCCTTATACACTTTGGACCCCTGCCTTGTGACCCTTTCCTGTTTTTGAACCCTGGTCAACCCAAGTCAAACTAACAGAGGTTTCCCTCCCACCATGGTTTCCCCTTCCACTTGCTCTGCTAGCTCTGCAACTCTCACCATCACCTCACCTTTTCCCCTTATCTCTTCCACACTCAACCCACCTCATCATTACACCTCTCACCCCCCCCCCCTAGTTGCAGTCAGAAGCCCCAGAAGTCAAATACCAGAGTTTCTCGCCAAAATCATAAAATGGCCAAATCCCTCAAAACTCTCCCATTGGCTCAGAGGATTGGTGGGATTTACTCAGATGGACACGTGGAAGCCAATGGAACTATAAAAAGGAAGAGAGAAGAAGAAAAACAGGGTAGTTAGTTTTCAAGTTTTCTTTGTATGTCGTTTCATTAGAAATAACTTAGTTTTAATCTTAAAATGTAATTTCTCAGTTTCAATGTATTGAATTTAAGCTATTTCAGTCTTTATAATCAAGTCTAGTCCTAATTCAAAATTCCATCCAAGTTTCATAATTTCATGATTCACTGTTGAAAAATCCATTTTCAAAGTCTTATATCCAAACCTGTAAAAGCTTATTTTTAAGTTCCATCAAGCTTACTTAAGCTTATTGAAGCTTTTGGAAAGCCTGGAAACCAGTTTCACTCAAATATGGTATAAGGTCAACAAAAGTCAACATAAGTCAAATTCAGAAGTCAAAGCTGTTTTTGGTCACATCCTGGATTCACTGTGTTTACAAGTTCAGTTTAATGTTAAAATCTTTACATCAATTCAATTTAAGCCTAAACTTATCTTAGTTTCATAAAGAAATTGGTTTGTAGTCACTTTGAAGGGGTGTTTGGTTTAAGTAGATATTCACTTTCAAAACTGTCCCAAAGTGTTAAAAATCAGTTGAGTGAATCTCTCTTTAGTATAGATAGGTAAGTCCAGTCACAACTTTGCATACTTACTCACTAAAAAGTCAATTTCCTTTCAATCTTCATAACAGTTAGCACTAGGACTGTTTAGGCTAGAGTAATCTTAGAGTTGGGTGCAAAAGTTGATTATTAAGTTTTATTAAGTCTTATAACCATTCAACATTACAATTTCAGTCATTAGTTTAAGATCAAACTTCATTTTAGTCCACTCTTCAAGGAATGAAAAAGTCAAAATTTTCTTCTAACTAGAATTTGTCCAACTTTTGTGTAGCAGTTTTAGTGTAGTTTTAATCAAGTTAAAAAATTATAAAAAATAGAAATCTTTAGTTTGCTAGCTTGTCTAACTGTGGTCAAAAGAAAAAAAATTCAAAAAAATTGTTTTACTAAGTCTGCTAATGGGTTAAAATGGGTCAGATGGACTGGTTGGTGTTCTGTGCAGTGGTGTGCTGTCCACATGGATTTTTCTCAGCTTATTAATAAGCTGCAATCAGCTTATTAAGAGTGTCTGTTGGGAGCAAAAGCAAGTTAGCCAGGTGTGCTTCAAGTAGCCAGAAGCTCAGGCCCTTAATCTCTTCCTAGCTTGTTCCAAATAAGCTCCAAAGTGAGCACCTTGGACTGATGTGCTGCAAACCACCATGGCAGCTAAGTTCAATCTTCAAGTGCTTATTGGATTCTAGATTTGCTTATTCAGAAACTTTGGTGCCTCTAGTATAATTAGTTCAGGTTTAGTACAACTTCAGCCTAGTTAGTGCTTATTTGTTTTTATTTGCTTATTTGCTTGCTTCCATTTCCTTAGCAGTTAGTATTTCCCTAGAGTAGCTTATTTTCCCAACTGCTTATTGCTCCTTTTTGCCTGTTGTCTTAGCTTATTTTGTCTCTTAAATATGCATACCAGCTTGTCACATTGACCTTTGCTTATTGTTGCTTATTTGTGTCTTAAAAACCAAACAGTGGTGTGTTTGTTTGCTTTACTGTCCCAACAGTGGTGAATAAGCAGTCTAAACTGCTTATTCAGTAGGTTTTAGAAGAAAAGTTTTCATAAAAATCTTTTACTTTGATCTAATCTTCAAGTTCCAAAAGAAAATTAAGAAAAAAAAAATAAAGTTGCAAAAAAGGGAGAGGCAGGGGTCGAACCTGAGACCTCTCCCTTGGATGAGAGTGATATGTAAGGTACCTGGAACCATAAGCGCCCTTGGGTCTTTCTTGTCATAGCTTGCATAATCAAATATATAAGGGCGTTTGGCAGTTATGGCTATAAGCTCTTTTGAGCTTATTTCCAGCTTATTTTCCACAGTAACCCACAGCTTTTTTATTTTTCTTAGATTAAGAATAGATTATAGTAGTTTTTGTGAATTTTTCAGATTTTTCTCAAAATGTTTAGTATTTTTAATTAATTAATTAGATTAAAATCGTTTTTAATTCGTAATAAATGAAATAAAAGTCGAAAAATTATTCCGCTTCTTCCTAAAATTTTCTTTTGTCATGTAGTACGTGAGAAAATTAGTTTCACACTCGTAGGACTTTTATTTCACAAATTTTACGTTTTATCTTGCGCTCCAGCGTAATTTTTGTACATAACGTACGTTTTCATTTTAAGTCACATTTTTAAGTAATTTAAGTTTACGTTTTAATTAAAATAGTTTATTTAAGATAATTTGTTTTATAAAATAACAAAAACATCATTTTTAATTATAGTGATAGCGTTTATTTAATATTTTTTTTTATCTTTTTAACTTTCTTTAATTTGCATTTAAGCCCCTGTAGTTTATGGGCTTTTTCCTTAGTTATAATCATCTTCAAATCTCTTTTCCCGTTCAAATCCCTCGATCACTACACGTTTGACTATTCTCGCACAGCTCGTTGGGACTTAACGACCTAGGGAAACACTATACTCTCCTGATCTTCATTGCATTCGTGCTAGAGCAGTTTTAAGCTGATTACGGTCCGTCATTCACAAGTGGCAGGCTTGAGTGATTTAGCTTGACTGTTTTGCGCGGATCAGTAATTTCCATGGCTGGTCAACTAAAGTCAACTGTGCAGTGATACTTTGGTTCAAGCAATTTGGTGATGTTATGGGTTGATCCAGTGGTGAATTTGGGTTGTATTGGATTAGGTTAGAGCACTTTTAGGTTTGGTTTTGGCCTGCAACAGCTGGACAGTTGTAAGCATATGATTCACTTTTCATTTTCAAGCCATTTTTGTATTTCTTGCTTATCTGTGTAACTGTGGTCATCATTAGTATAAACTTGCTTAAATAGTTGTAATTAGATCATTGTAACTTAGTTTGATCAGCAGCTCTGTCTGGTTCAGTATCTATCTCAGTTTAAGTTTGCATTTCAGTGTTTAAGTGGTGTTTGGTTTAGCTGCATTAACTGTGTTATAGGCTAGTGCAGTGGTAATTTCTTATTGGTTCATGCTTGTTAAGTCCTATTGGACTCATATCTGTCTTCAGCTTGTGCTTGCATAGCTCAAAAGTCAAATTTACACCTTATCTGTCTTAACAGTTGACTGTTGAGATTTTGTCAAATCCAAAAGCTCATTTTGTGTTTAACATTCATAGATCTTGCTTGCTTTAGTTTCATTTTATCATAATTACTTCATTATCAGTCTTTAAATCAAGATCAAAGTCCTAGTTAGTCAACTTTTCCATATTGCTTTAAAAGTCAAAGTCATGAAAAATCTGTTTTGAAGCCAACTGAAAGGATTTTTCCTTGATTCATTTTTAAGCCAAATTAAGTGAAATCTTGGGTTTTTGGAGTTCAACTGGTCTACTTTGTTATTAGCATTTTTATACATTTTTGTGAAATTTTTAGAAGCTTCAAACAAGCTTGTCTTTAGGGACTTAAATGCCCTGTGCCAAAACTCAGCTTATGCTGAGTTTTTCTCAGTTCTTTGCAAGCTTGCACAGAGCTCAAAACTGCTTATCTAGGTCTTATTTTTGGTTTAGACATTCTTAGCCAGGTCTTCTCCAAGTTCCAAATCTTGGTTTCATGTTTCAGCTTATTATGTAGCTTATTTCTTAGCTCAAAGTAGCTACTCAGTTACTGTTTTTAGCTTATAGCTTATCTTATCAAATCTTTGCAATTAGCTAATCAGTGGTTAGGGCTAGTTGTTTCTTGTTCCATTTTGGTTGTTTTAGCTTAGTTTAGCTTCTGTTTCAGTTGGGTGGCCTTGGGTGCCCATTTGCTTATTTCTAGTGCTTATTGTTAAGCACTTGCTACATCAGTTTCTAATCCCTCCACATAAGCACTTGTTTTTCTAATTTTCTTAGATTCCTAATAATATTTTAGACTTTTCCTGAAATTTTCAGATTTTTCCAAGTTGGTTTGCTATTTTTCTTAATTTAAATTAGTTTTTAAGCATTTTTAAATAGCATTTAATACAAATAATTAAGAAAAGTTTCAAAAAAATAATTTTTCATTTTTCTTAAGTTTAGACAAATATAAAAATCCAAAAAAATATTTTTCCATAATTTTCTTAGCTTAAATAGTATTTTCTAGCATTTTAATTAGTTTTAAATAGTTTTAAATTAATAATAAATACATAAAAAGTCTAAAAAATATATTTTCAGTTTTAAAATTAGTTTTATAACATTTTAGATTTTTCTAAATCTTAATTTTATTTTTCTAATCTTATTTTGTATTTTCTTTTATTTTAGAGTATTTATTAAATAGTTAAATTAGTTTTTAATTAATAATAATTAATTAAATAGTTTTAAAAATAATTTTCTTTTTCTAATATTTTCTTTTATATTTAGGATTGTAAAAATGTATTTTTTATATCCGTAGGTATTTTCCTTCTTTATTTTCACGTTTTATTTTGTACGTTACGTAGTTTTTAATTTAAACGTACGTTTTAGGTTTTAAACGTTCATCACTTTAAAAATAGTGATAGCATTTATTTAATATCTTTTATCTTTTTAATTTTCTTAATTTGTATTTAAGTCGCTTTAATTTATAACCTTTTTCAGTAGTGTAATTATCCTATCCAAATCCTTTCTGATCACTATCATTAGTGATCATTCTGCCGTCTGATCAAGTGTTTACACACCATTGAGTCTCCGTGGGACTTAACGACCCGGGAATCCACTGTATTCTCTGATCTTCATTGCATTCGTGCTTGAGCAGTTTTAAGTCTGTTACGGTTGGCCATTCACAAGTGGCCAGCTTGTGTGATTAGACTTGACGGTTCAGCACCAATCACTTATGCACCGGTAGCTAGACTCAAATCTATTAGAATATTACTTGCTTATGCATGTGCCTATGACTTTAAATTATTTCAAATGGATGTTAAGAGTACGTTTCTTAATGGGTTTATTAACGAAGAAGTATATGTTGCTCAACCTCCTGGTTTCACCGACTTTAAGAAACCACATCATGTCTTCAAACTCAAGAAAGCATTATACGGTCTTAAGCAAGTACCAAAAGCTTGGTACGATAGACTTAAGACTTTTCTTGTTGAAAAAAAAAATACACCATGGGATTAGTAGATAATACTCTTTTTACCAAGAAAAAGGAGTCACACATTATCATCGTTCAAGTATACGTTGATGACATCATATTCGGATCAACTTGTCAAGAACTATGTGATGATTTCTCTAAAATCATGCACGACGAGTTTGAGATGAGCATGATGGGTGAATTAAACTTCTTTCTAGGACTTCAAATTAAACAACTAGAAGATGGCATATTCTTTAACCAATCTAAATATATAAAAGACATGCTTAAGAAATTTGGTCTCAAAGATTCAAAACCAACTAAGACACCCATGTCCTCGGACACTAAACTCACCAAGGATGAGGAAGGTGAATCCGTAGATAACACTAAATATAGAGGAATGATTGGTAGCCTACTCTATCTTACGGCTAGTAGACCCGACATTATGTTTAGTGTTTGTCTATGTGCTTGCTTTCAAGAAAACCCAAAGGCATCACACTTAGAAGCCTTGAAAAGGATTTTAGATACATTAAGGGAACAACGTGTTTAGGATTATGGTATCCCAAAGGAACGGGTGTAGAAACTATAGTGTATGCCGACTCGGATCATGTCGGTGACTATGTCGATAGAAAAAGTACAAGTGGTATTTGCACTTTTGTTGGACATTGTCTCACCTCATAGTTTGCAAAGAAGCAAACGGCTTTAGCCATCTCAACTACTGAAGCCGAGTACGTCTCAGCCGTAAAAGCATGTCAACAAGCTCTTTGGATGAAGCAAGCTCTCGTAGATTGCGGAATTCATCTCAACGATATTGTTATACTTTGCAACAACAAAGGAGCTATCGATCTCAGCAAAAATCCCGTCCAACATGCTCGTACGAAGCATATTGAAATCCGTCATCACTTTCTTCGCTACAATGTTCAAAAAGGAAACATCTCAATTGAGAAAGTGTCATCCGAAGATAACATTGCCGACATTCTAACTAAGCCTCTCAAACGAGAACCATTCAATTTTCTTAGACTTGGTTTGGGGTTAATGGAACCAAACATGTAGGATAAACATAGCCTAAACCTTAGAATAAACAAAATAAAACAATTTTGTTTTAGACCTGCTACTGTAGCCACGGCACCAAACGACAACAAAGACAGAACCATCTTTATGGTGCCGTCTGGTCCGTGGTGACATCAGTGGCAAAACTGCTACCTACAAAACACCTTCTTCCTTAAAACCCTCTTTACCAAAACGTGTAAACATTAAACCTAACTCATTGTTGACACCCTCTCACCCACTAATCACTAGAGATAACATTATTGTAAGTATTCTAACTACATTTTATCTCTTAATTCTCAGTCTAGGATTCTAATTTGTGCACAAAATCATTACATGGGGTTTATGTATACTTTTATACTAAACATGGATTCAATTGGCAAATTGCATAACAAGTCATTGAAATTAGGTACTACATTGTCATATTGCATAAAAAAATCATGTTTCCCACTAATCAATAGATAATGACTATAAGGCCTTATTCAAATAACCAAACACCCCATGTCAAAAATTTTGAAAAACTTCTCACTTGTAGGAAAACAATTTTTCATTGTTAATACTAATAGAAACGTTAAATTTTCATCACTTGCATGCTCTTGAATACTAAAGGTATTGCATAACTAATATGCATTCCCGGGTATATTCAAATGAATCCACATTGAATTAGGAGGGTTTGGGTTATCTCATGCCGTTTGCCAAACACCCCACTAAAACCATTTTTGTGCATAAAATGAGTCGAGATAACCGCAACTCCAAATCGTTTTCATTTAGGCACAAACTAGAACCAAAACGTTAAGTTTATTCTCATTTTTAACATGTTAATTCTTGCTCCTAGGGATAACCATGGTAGCCGGAAAATTCTATGATCACAAGGATACCCTTAACTACATTCCCAAACATCACAAAACCAAGGGACTCACCAAGGAACAAGTCAAAATCTTTAAGAGTCTAGAAACTAGGTACTTCCATGAGGGTAGAACCATTCACTCCTCTTTTCTCGACAATACCAATCTCCGTCAAGAACTAGCCGCTATTCAATTCGATTGTCTCCTTGACATCGATGAACCTATTTGTCCTAGGTTTGTGTTAGAATTCTATGCTAGTGTCACCGGTTTCATTGATGAAGATGATGAATTTAGCCTTAGGTTTAAGATCAATCAAAACGACTACACCATCTCCTTAACCAACTTTGCTCAAGTGCTAGGAATTCCCAACCGAGGGACATGTGTCTACTCGGATAAGTGGTCACTCACCATCCTTGATGCAATCAATGACCACTCTCTTCCCTACCAAACACCTTTAGCAAATAAGGATGTCATCCGTGAGAGCCTATTTATCCCAAGGGGAGATACAACCCGAGTCACCCGAAAAGGAAAGAAGTGAACCGAGATCCATATGGAATGGAGCTAAATGAACTTAAGCTCGAATTTAAGAAATGGGAAGAACTACTTAGAGCCAATGTCATTAGCACCATAGGGAATAGGGATCACATCAATGCTTGCATTTGCCACATGCTCTACAACTTGTCCACCCGTCAACCATTCAATTTAGCCTACTACATCGCTAGGAGAATGATTGATATTCCAACTCAAGGATCGGTTGCTCTTCCATTCGGGATGCTTCTCACCCGTCTTTATAGAGCTTATGCACCAATTCCACCAAGCCCAAAAGGGATGCACCTTCACTATGAGCTCATCCCTCACATCTTCGTGCCCTTGAGTGACGAGCGAGTTGCTAAGACAAAAGGCAAGAGAGCATAACCTCCAACTCCATCATCATCATCATTAAATAGCTCCGAGGATGGTCTTCCAAACTCTTGCCTTCCACCTCATGAGTATTATGCATTTCTTCCTGAGATTGAGAATGAATCAGCAGAGTTCAAGCAAACCAAGGGGATGTTCAAGTGCCTTGGTAGGATGATGAACAAGATCTACAAGAAGTTGGACAAGTGAGAATCGGTTTAAGGAGTGTTTGGAACAATACATTATCTTTAATGTTTGATACAATTTGGTTGTTTTTATTTTTTAGGATGATAATATAACTCAAAACAATGTTGTATGCTAACTATTTCATGCAGGGGGTAGCACAAGTGTGTTATCAAATTTTACCCATTTTCACTTCAATGTGAAAATCATTCACCCTTGGTCAAAATCTATGCTCCACTATGTTTGTGCATGTGTTATTTACTTTTCATAACTAGAAATAATTAATGTCACATGTTTTGAGCAAAATTTCAGGTTTCAAAAATGTCCCCGACACTTAAAAATACGTTTTGTGGTGATTTTTGATGTCCACGGATCAGACGGCACCAATCTTTTGGTTCCGTCTGTTATAAGAATTGGTACCGCTGTACCTGTACAGGCGGACCAGGCGACACCCTTTTAAGGGTTCCGCCTGTGTAAAATTTTGGTGCCGTGGATTCTCCAGGTAATTTTCTAAATTTCGCTTATTTCAACTTTCCAAATTACCATCCATTGCTTGTAAGTTAATCTTGACTAGTTTTTACCCATATTAGAACTAGTATAACATACTTAGGCATATAGGAAATCCACTTCCCACCAAAATTCAAAAATTTGAAAAATCAACCCAAGGAACCCTTTTGCATAAAGGAAGGAACCAAAAATTTGGTTTCTTGCAATCCGTGGGTAATCTGATTGTTAGGATCTTACAATCATTAGAACACATTTATTGCAAATATTTACCTCTTCACTCCATCCCTCTTGTATGGCTTGACTTGGGTGATATGACTAGCATTTAACCCACTTCCAAATCATTAGGAACCTCATCCCTTCTATGGTTTAACTGTTTAACATCAAATCAAACACATTTCTCCATAATTTTTCACTTCTATAAATTAAGAGGTTTTACCATGATCATCTTCACACCTTCTCCATTCTTACCATCAACTAGCAACAACTCAAGTCAAAATGACAAAATCTTCACCTTCAACCAAGCCATGCAAGAAAACCGCTAGGATTAGCGTAAGACCTTGTTGTTTTGTCAACTTGAGCTCTTCATCCGAATCATCTCCACTCACCATCTCATCTCCTATAAGGGATGATACACACCTCACTCTAGCTACTCCTACACCCGTTACCATCACCACTCCACCACCAACAAAGACACCAAGCTCACCACCTCCGGCACCCCTCCAAACATCAAAAACACCATCACCACCAAAATCTCTAACCCTCATCCCATTGGAGTTATTTTCCACACCTCCCACTTCTCCAAATCCTTTCTTACAGGACTTGGAAGATTTGCCTCCTAGGCCCAATCATCCACCACCATTACCATCATTTGGCACTATTGAGCGGATTGCTCATGAGTCTCCTAGAACATCCTTCGACCCAAACGCCCCGTTAGGGCCAAGACCTCTTCTCTTTCACCCCATCCATAAAGACATCCATGGTCCTTTGTATGGGGATCAACCACTCCCCACATCAATGTCTCCTCACATAGAGGACATTGAGGAGTCCATGTGGGAAGATCATCCCACAAAAGAGGAGATTCAAGCCGAACTCCAACATCTCCACCAATTTTCCAACATGGTGGATTCTCACCTAAGTGAGACTATGCAAATGCAAAGTGCTTTTCTAGCCTCCATAATCACCACCCCAAAGACCAACACCAACATTAACATATCTACCATTCCACCGCCACAAACTCATCAACCATACTACCCTCTTAGGCATGGTTGCTCAACTTGTGAGCAAACCGCCCAAACCATTTATCGGACCCGGGTGATGGTCCATGAGTTCCAAGAGGAAATGAGGTTCATCCTCAATCACATCCTTGAGAGACTCAACGCTCTTTCTCATCCACCATCTCATTAGAATGGTCCTAGACTAGCTCTTCTAAGCATTTTTTTTACTTTTCTAGGATTATTTTTTTTTGTTTATTGTACTAAACACTTCATTGTGTTCCCTTTTCATGGTTTTTAAATCATGAAAAATTTTAACTAATGAATGGTGTTTTCTATATTGTTGGTGCTTATTACATAGTGTTTGGAAATGCTTGTGAATGATTATTATTACTAACAAATCTTTTTGTAGCTTTTTCACAATCCATGTATCCTCCCATTGGCACCCAATTTAGGGGGAGCATTGGTCAAGGGGGAGATAATGGCTTGAGCTCATTACACATTCCGCCTCGTATCTTCTTTTTGTTGAGACAAAAAGGGGGAGAAATATATAGAACTTGGTTACATTTGACTTTCTGAAAAAGTCAAACTGCATACATTGACTTTCTGAAAAAGTCAACATGACACTTCATTGGTAATATTTGACTTTCAGAAAAAGTCAAACTGCATACTTTGACTTTCTGAAAAAGTCAACATCATGCTTCAATTAGTGAAGACTTTGACTTTCTGAAAAAGTCAAACATCATATAGCATTATCATTTCTCTTTCAAGTTCTAAAACTAATATTTTTATAACTCTTCTACAATCTTTATATCTTTTATAAAAATAAAATTTATATTTTGTCCTCAACAAAAAGGGGGAGATTGTTAATACAAATATCGTAATTAAACGTTATTTATATTTTTGATCTTTACCAAAGTTTTGCTAACGACAAAAGTAAATTTAATTTTTATAAAGCTTAAAGCTTGTCAAGTTTAATAGATATTAAAACAAGCTTTTTCAAATAATATCTTCATCACTCAAACATTTACATTGTGATTAATCATATCTTGATATGACTCTAACCATAATGTATGATAGTAGTTTTTAGAATGTTTTAGTTTCTTAAAAACTAAACATTACTTATGTATTTGCATATTTCTAAAAATAGAAAAACAACACATGACATCATGTGATGCTTCATGGAAATCATTGAAAGATTTCATTAGATATTTTGTGTAGATTTGGACTCTTCATATCT
The DNA here is from genome assembly GCA_019973895.1 of Chrysanthemum seticuspe. Lineage (NCBI taxonomy): Eukaryota > Viridiplantae > Streptophyta > Magnoliopsida > Asterales > Asteraceae > Chrysanthemum > Chrysanthemum seticuspe. Next base: position 24,550,569 of record BPTQ01000008.1, read on the forward strand.
TACACAATCTTGCATAGATATGGTAGACTTTGGCAAGATCTTGATATCTTGCTGTCAGACCTCGGCGGCACCAAAAGTTATAACGGGCGGAACCCTTTTGAGGGGTTCGCGGTCCGTGGTGCCTGCTGATGGTTTTGGCTATAAATAGCAAAGCCAAACCAAGTAGTTTTGCATCTCTTTCTATCATACTCTCATACATATCTTCTCTCTAACCTTTCTAACTCAGTTTGATATCATATTAGTGATCTCTTTTGTAGCAAAGAAGATCAAGTCACATTCAAGTTTCAACAAGAAGTTGGAAGTCTTTTTTGTTTGGTGTTGTATGATCTTGTGTTGATTCATACTTCATTATTGTACCAAACTATCATAATCTTGTGAGTGTGAGTGGCTAGTATTTTATTCCTCAAAATACATTGTGTGTGGGAGTGGTTGTACCCTTGGAAAGAACTCGACATTTAGCTTAGTGTCAGAAATAGTGTAAGCGAAGTGTAAAGGTTTCTCCGCCGGTGAAAGGAGCTTGTTGACTAGTGAAGTTAAACTCTCGAGTGTGAGACTCGGGAGTGGAGTAGGGCAAGGAAAAAGAGTCCTTGTAGACCGAACCACTATAAACAACTTGTTGTGGTTTGATTATTTCTTTCCTTATTTACTCTTTACATATTGCTTACATATTTCATTAACATATCTAAGATCAATATCAATTGATCTTTCAATAAGTTTCAAAACAATGATTTTAATCGGTAAACTATTCAACCCCCCTTCTAGTTTTCTACATAGTTTATACCGCCGATCTTACGCGAGGTTTCATTTCATTTTATAATAAGTGTGCAGGTTATATTAGACAAGAAGATGAAGTACATGATGGAAGCAACACTTATTACTTGCTCATTCTTCTTGGAGGAGGATTTAACCGCAACTTTATACATATCCTACCGAGCTAATCAGGGGAGTACTAGTTTATTTCTCTTTTATTTACCTTCCTTTATCATAACTTTGATACTTTCAGGAAACATTGGGGACAATGTTCAGTTTAAGTGTAGGGAGGGAGAATAAAACGGGAACTTAAAAACTATTCGCTTACTTGATTTTGTCTTGTCCTTAGTAATTTGTGTAATAAACCATGAGAAATATTTGTTAGGGTAATTTTAGCACCAAATTTAAAATTTTTTATGGAATTTACAAGTTAAACTTTAGTCTTAATAAAGCTTCTCATGGATAGGAATTATATGACTAGCACAAAAATCGTATACCACTCAAATTTCACCCAAAAAATGTGAGGTTCGCCCCTAGATCTTTAGGAATAAAAGCAATCATCTTTAATGCTTAGTGAGTGTACTGGTAGTATAATAAATTCTAGAACTTGTTTTGTGATGCATTCTGAGATCGCTAGTGAGACTACATTCGTGTAGTTTGGATTAACTAAATGATAAGAGGCATTAGTATAACCCTTGTTTTAAACCTAGAACTTAATTATGTCATCCACATCAGTTGAGTAATTTTCCCACAACCTTGCGATGTACTCATTTTTAGTACACGATACCCCTAGTTAACCCCCAGAGCCTATCCTTTTCGCGGTTCTCGTGATGTTCCGGTTTCCAGAATATCAATGAAGAGCATTGTTTACAATCCACCCCCAAATGTTACACCCAAATCGCCTTAGCCCACCTTGTATGCACTCATCTTTAGTGCATTATTGTAATCATTGTGTAAAACCTTAGTTCAATTATCTAGTTACTTGCATGGTTTCTAAGTCGAGTCATATCATTTGTATACAGTTTTGGAACGATTGGGACTCATGGGTTAAAGTAGTATTTTGTGGAGTAACGGGAAGGAACGTTAAATTCAAATTCCCTTTGTCTACGTAATTAAGTACTCCAAGTGTTTTGATCTTTTCAAATCGGGTCAATTAGTGTTAGTGAAATAAAAACTCAAGTGTAGGGATGCTCCTATAAATCCCATTATTTTGATGTTATCATAGAGGATGGTAGAGTAAAAATGTAAGAAAAAAAAATACGGGCTACCATCCTACATCTATCTTAATGTTTATGTCTTTTAATTTTATTTCAAGTTGTTATCTAGTGTTAGTAAGTCGAGTCTTGGCTTAGCAACGCCTTGTTTTACATGCTTGTAACATAAGATTTTTGACTTGCCACCACTAAATATCCCCTTATCCAACAAAACTCTTTACTTTCCTACCATAAGCCTAACATTATAACCCTTTGTAAAAGACCTCTTAGATAGTTATTCCTAGGTGCTTACGCCAAAGCAGTGGAGGTTTGATCTATTCTCAAGCCTATGGTAATCTATGTACTATGACAGGTAGTAAGTGTTTATCTTCCATTTCCTTACATGTTATATTTCATATAAACCCGAGAGATGAGAGAATCCAAACACCAATTGTGAGGTGCTAGTGTATAATTTTCGTGCTTGTTATGATTATTGTGGCACTTGTACTTGTTGTAAACTATTCTAAACCAATGCTAAACGACCCCTAACTTATAAATTGGTTGGCCAAAAGCACATTTGCTTGAGGACAAGCAAATTCCAAGTGTAGGGATATTTGATAAGGATTTAAAACATACATTTTTAGGGGGTCATTTAAGCCCTAAATCGATACATTTTATATCCCTTACTACTTAAAATCGTTCCCTTTTCACATTTTAGGTCTTTTGGAAGCAAAATGTTGGAATCAAGCATATTTGAACGAAAGGAGCGAAAACATGAAGAAAATGACAAAAAGTCAAGAATCCAAGGCTGTTTTATGCACCTGCCGGCGTCCCAACTCATAGGGCGACGCTGTCGCTCACAAGGTTTTCTAAAAAGTCTCAAGCGACGCCACATGTCACTTTTTGGTTTTACAACATGACGGCGTCACGCCTTAGTTTTGGAGGGCTTCTCCCTTTATTTTACACCAGACGACCAAGACCCATTCCAAGACGACGTCCTTTATGAAGCCCGATGGCGTCACACTTCCTCAACTGGCGCCGTCCCAATGATAACTTGGCCCAAACAAAACCCTAATGACGGCGACCAAACGACGTCACCATCAAAAGGCGATGCCGTCACAGTTGTATATCAATATATAGACTTCGAATTTTAGGAATTTTAAGTGTAATTTTTTGGAGAGCAAACCCTAGTTCATTTATAGTTCGACTTGGGCAGTATTTTAGGGTTCCAGTAGAATCCCAGATCCTGACTCAACTAGGGTATAATAACAATGATTGATTGAATGCACAGCGGAATAATAATTGACACAATCAAAGTTACCAACAAGGTTTTTCTCAAGAAACAATAATCCTCTATGGATCTTTTTCACTCTCTCTAAAGATGTTTTTCCTGAAATGTTTTTCTTAAGAGTTATCCAATACAAAATTCATCTGTTCCTTTTATACACAAGGAACCCTAAAATAGACAATAATAATAAAATAAATGCATATCACTACCTAAAATAGCTCATGCATATCCTAACAAACTATAGAATATACGGAATATCTATATCCGCAGAAACAAAACTACGTACTATACTACTTCAGTAGAATTACATCTTCAGTAGAATCCAACACACTTCAGCAGAATCCTTCAGCAGTTTCATCAGCATAATTCATACTTAGCATAATTCCCAACAATCCTCCCCTAAACTGGAATTTGACTAGGTTAAGTTCTAGTTTCTTGATAGATCTTTAACGCTTCAGAACAAGAGGATTGTACTCGAACATCAGCAGCAAAGAACCAAAACAATCTCATCTCTATGATGACAAAACTTTGAAACGCCAGATCTTTGCAGCAACAAATGACATAATGTACATCAAAACATATTAGTTTCATACTATTCTCATCACATCCAGGTGTGTTAACTCCTGTGAGAGGTGAATCATTGAAAATAATGGATTTGATGTCTCTTTACCAATAGCCATCACTACTGGAGTAGCCAAATGTTTAAGTTCAAAAACTATGGTACACTGATAACCATCTGATTTATTAGCAAATCAGCAACCATATAAACGGATTTGATATGTCTTTACCTGTAGCCGTTTGCTCAGGACTAGTCAATTCTTGGATTCCAAAAAGGAATAAACCATGGTGAATTGATGACCATACAACCCTCAACAATTAAGCATGGGTGGTTGCATACCCTATGATTTTGAGCAAACCCTATGAGAGTGAAAAATATCCATAGAGGATCATTGTTTCTTGAGAAAAACCTTGTTGGTAACTGATGAGTGTGTAAATACTCATCATTTTTAGTCAAATCTGAACTGCAAAACGTTTAAAAATGCTCAGAAATGCATCAAAACACTGAAAATATTCCAAAATTGCATTTTATATGTTTCAGATGCAAAATGTTTAAAATCTGATGAAAAATGAGCAAAAGTTGCATAATTGGCAGTTTCAGTCCCCCAAGTTTCTAAAATTGTCAAAAATAGTCCCTGAGTCAAAATTTCAAAAGAAAAATCACCAAAGGTCCTTTTTAAACCATAACTTGTCAAAATTAGTCCTTTGGTGAAAAATATAAAAAGTTTGAGAATTTACAAGTTTAGTCCTCGGAGTTTCAGAAAATGACAAAAATGGCCCTTATATTATTAATGACTGGCAGAACCAACCCTTGGATCATTTTTCAGAATGTGTATGGTTGGCTCCTCAAAAATCAGATTTGGCAGGTTCAGCCCTTAAGTTTTGGTGAATTACATGAATGGTCCTTATGCTTAAAACAAAACAAATGGACCCTTACTAATTACCCAAGCCCAAACTAATCCTAGCCCAACACCCGGTCCTGTCCAAACCCAAACCCGTCCCGGCCATGAAATAATCAACCCCGCCCATTTTAAATAATAAAACAGGTCACGGGTTTCTACTTTCCCCCTCCATCATCACCCTGCAACGCCTGCAAACACTCCACCCCCATCATCACAACTACTCTATCTCTACCCACCAAACACCCTATGCCAAAACGCATTAAATGCTCACCCTCCTCACAAGTTATCAGAGTCAACTGTTAAAACCAAATTTCCCGCCAAAAACACTTGAATGGCCAAGATCATCCATTGGTCAATAAAGTTGCTGGGATTTGTTCAAAGGAGAGAGACAAGGACTTTGGGTGTATAAAAGGCAAGATGAAGCAACAAAAGAGAGTAGTTAGTTTTGTAGTTAGTTAGTTTTAGTTTAGTCCAATCTCTCATAGCATTTAGAGAGTTGTTACCATTTAATTTCCAGTCATTTTACTGTTTTAAATCTTAGTGTAATGATAATTTTCATATTGTAATTTCAGTTGATTAATTAAAGATTCGTTTTCAGTTTTACTTAATTTCTCTAAAATTCTTATAATCATTTCATTTCTGTTTGCAAACTGTGTTTACTGTTTAATAAGCTCAACTAAGCTTGTGTAAGCTTAGTTGAGGTCATCTCTGATCTTAATCCTGCTTCAATCCTCAGTTTTAGAGTAAGTCAACGAAAGTCAAAGTTCCAAGCCAAAACCATTTTTATAATTTTCTGGTTTTCATATAAGTAGTAGTTGAGTTTTAAGATGTTTTGCTAATTTCAAATCATCTCTGCTTAAGTTTTGTCCACGAGTCTCATAGTTAAAATGTATTTTGGATTCTCAAAGGAGTGTTTGGATTAGTGAAAATTTTTAGTTTAAGATGGATTTGGTCAGTTAAGATTAGTTGATATAAGTTTAAATTACTGTTTCATTGATTTCTAAATCAAGGTTTTATAGAGTTTCAAAGTTGTTGGTGATTTCATCTTATAATCAAATCTGTCAAGGTTGAATGTTTGTTGTCCCAAACAGCCATGTTCAGTTGCTATTCTCCAGGACTGCATCAGGTTCAATGTTTGTTTTAATAGATCTCTAATCACCTCAGTTTGCTTGAATTCAGTTCATATGCCCAATAGAGGACTTTTACTAGCTTAATTTGTGCTTTAGAATTGCTTGTTCTGCCCCTAGTTCTTTCTATTATCTGTTTTGCTATCATCAGTTTTGTATGCTTCCTGTTAGCTCATTATAGATGTAGAGATTGCTTAGTTTTGAATTCCATTAAGAGATCCTAGCTTAGGAGTAGTAAGTTCAGCTTTTAGATTAGCATTAGGAGTTTATAGGCTAGCTTATTTTGGCCTGCAAATTCCTTGTTCTGCTGATCTGTTTTGCTGCATCAGCAACCACTATCAAACTTGTCCAATTTGTTGTGCTCTCTAGTTTCTTCTATACTTGTCCTAATAAGCTTAAAATTGGTACTAATGATCTTTGCCAGGTGGTTTTTAGAACCACATTCTTAGTTTTCCCTGTTGCTTATTGAATAAGCAGTTACAAGTGCTTAAACATAGGGACAGTTTCATGATCTGCTAAATAGTTCAGTTGGCTTAATCTCTGGTTTATGCTTATTTAGTGATTAGGAGTAGTTGCATCTGGTTCCATTAGAGTAGTTTTAGCATGCCTTAGCTTATATATTCAGTTGGTATCATTTTGTGCTTATTTGCTTAATTTCATATGCTTATTTCTTGGCAGATTGTAATACAACTTCATTTTCTTCCACATAAGCCTATGTTTCCTCATTTTTCTCAGCTTTAGAATAACAATTTAGGATTTCCCTGAAATTTTCATAATTTTTGGACACTGTTTGCTATTTTTCTAGATTAAATTTAGTTTTTAATCATTTTTAATTACCGTTAATTGCAATTAATTGAGAAAAAGTTCCAAAAAATAATTTTTCAATTTTAATAGTTTAAGATAAATATAAAAAACATAAAAAATAATTTTCCCTATTTTTCCCTTTTCATTTAGTATTTTTCATAATTTTAATTAGATTTAAATAGATTTAAATTCATAGAAAATAGGAATTTAATCAGAAAAATACAAAAATAGTTTTAAAAATTCTAGTTTGTTATTTTAGACTTTTCTAAGTCTTAATTTTATTTTTCTAGCTTTATTTCCTAATATCTTGTATTTTAGGTAATTACTAAATAGTTAAAAATAGTTTTTAATTAATAATAATTAGATAAATAGTTATAAAAATCATTTTCTTTTTCTAAAAAGTTTCTTTTATCATTAGGTTTATAAAAATGTATTTTTCATATTTTTAGGATTTATCTTGTGTACTTTTCACGTTTTTATTTGTACGTTTACGTATTTTTATTTAAACGTAAGTTTTAAGTTTTAGGTTTTAAACGTACATCATTTTAAAAATAGTGATAGCGTTTATTTAATATTTTTAATCTTTTTAATTTCCTTTAATTTTCATTTTAGCCCTTGTAGTTTATGTCTTTTTTTCCGTAGTTATAATAATTCCAAATTCTCTTTTCCGTCCAAATCTCCCGATCACTATACGTGAGGTGATCCATTGCACAGCTCGCTGGGACATAACGACCCGGGGAGACACTATACTCCTCAGATCTTCATTGATTTCGTGCTGAAGCTGTTTTAAGTTTTCTTACGCTTGCGTGAGAGAACTTGACGGTTTTGCGCGCATCAAATTTTTGGCGCCGCTGCCGGGGAGCTGTGCGTGCTGATTGTCTTACGTCTAGCAGATTAGTGATTTGGATATTCACTCTTTGTCTATACCATCTGTATGTGTTTATATTTTCTTTTAAAAATCAAAAATCCAAAAAGATTTTCATTCTTTGTTTTTGCATCATGTCTATCCAAAAATCCAAAAATATTCCTCTTTACCCTCTTACCCTTTTGATTCTTCATTTCTTACCCTCTGAAAATATTTGATTCTTTCTATGTCTTATCCTCACCCTCTTGGTTGTCAATGGTGTGGTGGTCCTTATAATGGTGGCAATTGCCCCAGTTGTGGCATGGTGGAGTCAGGAAACGGGTCTGTCTATAACCAGGATCCCTATTCCTACCATAACACAACTGATTTATTCCATCAGCTACCACACTGTGAGACTCAGCAGTTTTACTGTTGTGAGTACTGTGGTGGTTCACATTCCAGTTCTGATTGTCAATCAGGAAACACGCTTGTCTATGAGCAGGTTCCTGATAACGATTATGACTACAACACATACCACTCACAGCCACATCAGTTTTACTGTTGTGAGTATTGTGGAGGTCCTCACTCTAGCTCGGATTGTCAAACAGGGAACCCATTTCCTTGTAACAATTACGACTCTTCGTATCATGACCAACCTCTACAGTACCAGCCTGACCCACTTCCTCAAAATCTTCTCCTTAATCTTTTGGATTTAGTGAAAGATTTGAAGGAATCTAAACACTCCCAAGATAATCCAAATGAAAAATCCATGGAAGAATTGTTAGCTGAAGAACAGGCTGCTAAATTAGATTCCCAGATTGCCAGTGAAAACTCTATTAGAGAATTAATTAAAATACAAAAAGCAGCCAAATCTAGCTCTCGATTCCGTTTCATTCCTGATGACAGTGATGATGAGGATACACTTGATATCCTTCAATTCTATAAATATTCATCAAGTTCATCAGATGATATCCCAGCAGTTGAGATTTCATCTCAAACAACTGCTATCACACCCGAAGCTCCCACTCACTCTCTGAACATGGGGGACGAGCTTCTTGACACTGTTCCTGAAAAGGAATCGGACGAATTCATAAAGTCTAGTGTTGAGAACCTTGTCCCAATCCCGAGAGAGTCACAGGGAACTTCTGATCATATGTGTGATTCTCTTTCCCCTCTTGAGTGTTCAAATGATCATTTGGAAACTTTCTCCGATTTTAGCGACAATTGTGCTTCTTTTGGAAACATCGAGTACGTTGAGGCATCACTTCCACATTCTGATGCTGATCATCTTCTTGAGGAGTTCTCCGGTGAACTCACTCACATCAATCCACTCTTTGATTTCGAAGCCGATCTGGGAGAGACTGAAAGTCTCATTGACAATGATCGTTCACTCACTTCTTACCCTAACAGTCCAATTGAGAATGTTGATCACTTTGTTCCCAAAACATTCAAAGCCACTTTCACTAATCCTCTATTTGAATTCGACTCTGAATTCACTTCAATTGCTGAGAATCCACTCTTTGATACTCAGACTGAGGATAGTGATGAGCCCCCAATGGAACAAGAGTTCACAAATTCACATTATGTGATTGACTCTCTTCATGAGGAGTTCTCCGGTGAACTCTCTCATATCATATCCCCGCTGGAGTATGATTGTTTGGATGGCAAAAATCATGATTGGGGGGAGAGAATCTCAATTTGCATAGTTATGACAAATGCTCCCACCCTCCCAACCGAGATGCCTTCCAACCCAAAGAGCTCAACCAATAAAATCCAAATAAGTGCAATTGCACTTAATCCCGAGGAAGAAGATCTAGTTATGATTGTTATCATGATCTTCCTTCTTTTCTTCACCTACTTGGTGACTTCCTCTCTTCTTCACTCGTTCGGGAGTGAGGACACTATCTTTGACCCCGGCATTTTCATTTATTATTTTTTAGCCGGTTCTATGTATATCTCATCGGTGTGGAACTTTCGCGTGCTTCAAATGTTTGTCCAAACATCTTGAATGAAAGTCCGATGGAGATTGTTTCTTCCACTTTGCTTCCCCATGAACCAATGAATTCGGGGTCGAGTCAAGCTAGCGACTCGGTAATCAAAAACAGTAGCGTAACATGGGTTTTCACCCGTGTGTTCTACCCTAGTGTGGGGGAGTTATCCCACATGTTATATATATATATAAGTTTCTCTAAAAAAAAAAAAAAAAAAAAAAAAAAAAAAAAAAAAAAGAAAAAAAAAAAAAAAATCTTTCTAAATAATGGCCGTAGTATTTCCCTTTTACGTTCTTTGTTTCGGCATAACCGCCGGTACTTTGAATATTGAGGGCAATATTCATTTCTAAGTGTGGGGGGGAATTCTCACGAATTTTATCATATAATTATACCAATTCCCCCGTTTTTGGCCAAAATTTTTTTTGGAGTAAGTGTTTTACACTTACTCATTTGGTTATCAGTCCGCCTTGTCTGTAAGACAAAAGGATTGGATAATCCAGGAGCAAACGGCTCTTGGTAAAGATATCTCAAATCCGTTTATATGGCTTGCAATTTGCCCAAAATTGTATGGTATTCAGCTCACCATATCCTAAAAAGTGAAGAGTTGGCTAGCCCGCAAGATTATGGCTTGTGGTAAAGGCAGTGGAAAAACCATAATTGGTAATCAGCTCACCAAAGATAATACTGATAATTTATCTAAGAGTTGGCTAGTCCAGAAGGGTACGGCTTCTGGTAAAGACAAATCAAATCCGTTGAAAGCTGGTGGTTTGCTCAAAATCACATGGTTATCGGTGTACCATGGTTCTTACTTGAACTGAAACATTTGGCTACTCCAGAAGTAATGGCTTTTGGTAAAGAGATTAAAATCCATTATGTTTTCTCAAATCATTGCTAGGGACTAGCAATAGTTTAGTGTGGGGGATTGATGAGTGTGTAAATACTCATCATTTTTAGTCAAATCTGAACTGCAAAACGTTTAAAAATGCTCAGAAATGCATCAAAACACTGAAAATATTCCAAAATTGCATTTTATATGTTTCAGATGCAAAATGTTTAAAATCTGATGAAAAATGAGCAAAAGTTGCATAATTGGCAGTTTCAGTCCCCCAAGTTTCTAAAATTGTCAAAAATAGTCCCTGAGTCAAAATTTCAAAAGAAAAATCACCAAAGGTCCTTTTTAAACCATAACTTGTCAAAATTAGTCCTTTGGTGAAAAATATAAAAAGTTTGAGAATTTACAAGTTTAGTCCTCGGAGTTTCAGAAAATGACAAAAATGGCCCTTATATTATTAATGACTGGCAGAACCAACCCTTGGATCATTTTTCAGAATGTGTATGGTTGGCTCCTCAAAAATCAGATTTGGCAGGTTCAGCCCTTAAGTTTTGGTGAATTACATGAATGGTCCTTATGCTTAAAACAAAACAAATGGACCCTTACTAATTACCCAAGCCCAAACTAATCCTAGCCCAACACCCGGTCCTGTCCAAACCCAAACCCGACCCGGCCATGAAATAATCAACCCCGCCCATTTTAAATAATAAAACAGGTCACGGGTTTCTACTTTCCCCCTCCATCATCACCCTGCAACGCCTGCAAACACTCCACCCCCATCATCACAACTACTCTATCTCTACCCACCAAACACCCTATGCCAAAACGCATTAAATGCTCACCCTCCTCACAAGTTATCAGAGTCAACTGTTAAAACCAAATTTCCCGCCAAAAACACTTGAATGGCCAAGATCATCCATTGGTCAATAAAGTTGCTGGGATTTGTTCAAAGGAGAGAGACAAGGACTTTGGGTGTATAAAAGGCAAGATGAAGCAACAAAAGAGAGTAGTTAGTTAGTTTTAGTTTAGTCCAATCTCTCATAGCATTTAGAGAGTTGTTACCATTTAATTTCCAGTCATTTTACTGTTTTAAATCTTAGTGTAATGATAATTTTCATATTGTAATTTCAGTTGATTAATTAAAGATTCGTTTTCAGTTTTACTTAATTTCTCTAAAATTCTTATAATCATTTCATTTCTGTTTGCAAACTGTGTTTACTGTTTAATAAGCTCAACTAAGCTTGTGTAAGCTTAGTTGAGGTCATCTCTGATCTTAATCCTGCTTCAATCCTCAGTTTTAGAGTAAGTCAACGAAAGTCAAAGTTCCAAGCCAAAACCATTTTTATAATTTTCTGGTTTTCATATAAGTAGTAGTTGAGTTTTAAGATGTTTTGCTAATTTCAAATCATCTCTGCTTAAGTTTTGTCCACAAGTCTCATAGTTAAAATGTATTTTGGATTCTCAAAGGAGTGTTTGGATTAGTGAAAATTTTTAGTTTAAGATGGATTTGGTCAGTTAAGATTAGTTGATATAAGTTTAAATTACTGTTTCATTGATTTCTAAATCAAGGTTTTATAGAGTTTCAAAGTTGTTGGTGATTTCATCTTATAATCAAATCTGTCAAGGTTGAATGTTTGTTGTCCCAAACAGCCATGTTCAGTTGCTATTCTCCAGGACTGCATCAGGTTCAATGTTTGTTTTAATAGATCTCTAATCACCTCAGTTTGCTTGAATTCAGTTCATATGCCCAATAGAGGACTTTTACTAGCTTAATTTGTGCTTTAGAATTGCTTGTTCTGCCCCTAGTTCTTTCTATTATCTGTTTTGCTATCATCAGTTTTGTATGCTTCCTGTTAGCTCATTATAGATGTAGAGATTGCTTAGTTTTGAATTCCATTAAGAGATCCTAGCTTAGGAGTAGTAAGTTCAGCTTTTAGATTAGCATTAGGAGTTTATAGGCTAGCTTATTTTGGCCTGCAAATTCCTTGTTCTGCTGATCTGTTTTGCTGCATCAGCAGCCACTATCAAACTTGTCCAATTTGTTGTGCTCTCTAGTTTCTTCTATACTTGTCCTAATAAGCTTAAAATTGGTACTAATGATCTTTGCCAGGTGGTTTTTAGAACCACATTCTTAGTTTTCCCTGTTGCTTATTGAATAAGCAGTTACAAGTGCTTAAACATAGGGACAGTTTCATGATCTGCTAAATAGTTCAGTTGGCTTAATCTCTGGTTTATGCTTATTTAGTGATTAGGAGTAGTTGCATCTGGTTCCATTAGAGTAGTTTTAGCATGCCTTAGCTTATATATTCAGTTGGTATCATTTTGTGCTTATTTGCTTAATTTCATATGCTTATTTCTTGGCAGATTGTAATACAACTTCATTTTCTTCCACATAAGCCTGTGTTTCCTCATTTTTCTCAGCTTTAGAATAACAATTTAGGATTTCCCTGAAATTTTCATAATTTTTGGACACTGTTTGCTATTTTTCTAGATTAAATTTAGTTTTTAATCATTTTTAATTACCTTTAATTGCAATTAATTGAGAAAAAGTTCCAAAAAATAATTTTTCAATTTTAATAGTTTAAGATAAATATAAAAAACATAAAAAATAATTTTCCCTATTTTTCCCTTTTCATTTAGTATTTTTCATAATTTTAATTAGATTTAAATAGATTTAAATTCATAGAAAATAGGAATTTAATCAGAAAAATACAAAAATAGTTTTAAAAATTCTAGTTTGTTATTTTAGACTTTTCTAAGTCTTAATTTTATTTTTCTAGCTTTATTTCCTAATATCTTGTATTTTAGGTAATTACTAAATAGTTAAAAATAGTTTTTAATTAATAATAATTAGATAAATAGTTATAAAAATCATTTTCTTTTTCTAAAAAGTTTCTTTTATCATTAGGTTTATAAAAATGTATTTTTCATATTTTTAGGATTTATCTTGTGTACTTTTCACGTTTTTATTTGTACGTTTACGTATTTTTATTTAAACATAAGTTTTAAGTTTTAGGTTTTAAACGTACATCATTTTAAAAATAGTGATAGCGTTTATTTAATATTTTTAATCTTTTTAATTTCCTTTAATTTTCATTTTAGCCCTTGTAGTTTATGTCTTTTTTTCCGTAGTTATAATAATTCCAAATTCTCTTTTCCGTCCAAATCTCCCGATCACTATACGTGAGGTGATCCATTGCACAGCTCGCTGGGACATAACGACCCGGGGAGACACTATACTCCTCAGATCTTCATTGATTTCGTGCTGAAGCTGTTTTAAGTTTTCTTACGCTTGCGTGAGAGAACTTGACGGTTTTGCGCGCATCAGTAACTTTGATTGTGTCAATTATTATTCCGCTGTACATTCAATCAATCATTGTTATTACACCCTAATTGATGTTCTTGTCACGAGATTGATTGGTCACAAGGTGTCAACAGATATAGGTCATCACGTGGGGTTCCAATTGTAGAGTTAAATATTTTGGGTATATTATGTTTTGATTATCAGTACTTGGTGGGGCTAAGTATTCACATTTGATTGGCTAATGTGATCATGTCATTTGGTATACATTTTGATAATCACGTGTTTTGTTTCCACTGATCATTTCATTCCTGCTGAAGTTCACGTGTGAGTATAATATTTCATTTGATTGGTCTAAGCTGTCACATGTAGATACATATGTGATCAGGTGGTGTGCTATACATTGGTGTTACCGTGGTCTTGATTTTTGATTGGCTCGTTGGTATGCATTTTATTGAGCGTGTATCTGTTGGTGGTTTCTATTTCTACTGATTTGGTTTTGATATTAGTTGTTTTATTTTTGCTGGTCGACATATTTTTGAGACTGCTGCTATCACCTTACTTTACTGCTACATTCAGTTAATTACTAACATCTCCACCAAACTTCTCTCCACACCTTTAAAATGGGAGAATTTGATAATAATAGGGATGATGTTATGTTTCCTTATTTGATGAATGATGAGTACGAGGTATGGGCTAAGAAGATGAAACACTGGATCATGAATAATGATATGAATATCTAGAAGGTGATCCAAAATGGCAACAGTTTGAAAAGGACTGGATGTGATTGCGATGGAAAAATCTTTATTCATCCTCCAACGACTGCAGATGAACACATTGTTGTACAAAGAGAGTCAAAGGCCAGAACTACCTTGCTTAAATCTATTCCTGCTGATCATGTAGCAGATTTTCGTTATATGGATGATGCAAGTCGTATATGGAATGCACTCAAAGAAAGGTATGGTGGAAAGGCTGAATTCAAGAAGATGAGCAAGGAAGCTTATGCTAAAGGTGATGCTGAAGAATTTGCCAGTCCACAATTTGCATTCATGGGCATCTCTCAGGTACAAAACTGTTTGTTTGGTTGTAGTGAACGATACAATGAACTTAAGGAAGCCTATGATATTTTGAAACCTAAATATAATGAATGCTATGTTGAAGTTGAAGCTTATAAACAGGCTTTAAAAATATTAGAAAGACAGAAAATATGGTTTCAAAAGAATCAAATAGCTTATGATGAAAAAATAAGGGGGCTACAAATTGATCTAGATTGTGCTAACATTGATTTAAAACGCATTGAAAAAGAAAAAGCTAATCTTGTTTCTGAAAATCAAGAGCTTAAAGAGAAACTAGATGAGGAAATTGCTAGACATAAAGAATGGATGTTGAATGGAAACAAGTTAGCTAGTCACATCTATAGTAGTCAATCTGAGACATCTAGGATAGGTCTAGGTTTTCAAAAATATGTAGGTCCTGAAGCTAAATATGATGGGCGTAAAACTACACCAGCAGGTTTAGCTAATTATGTAAAAGAAGGTGAATTACATGCTGTCTCTGGACCTATTAGAGGTGAACATATGCCCATTGACCTGTCCATTACTGTTGACTTTGATGGATCACACCATTTATATGGCAAAAAGTCAAGTGACTTGCCAGACCTTAGTAGCAAAACTAATGACTCTGTCTCTTGTTCTAAAAGTGACAAGTCATCATACCTAAAGTCCACTGACTATGCCTCATGTGATTCAAGTGAGAAGTCTGACTCACCTAGGCACACACCCAAGACCACACCCGAGTCCAAAGTAGCTGATGATGAGCCCAAAACAAAGCCAGTTACTTATTATGTTAAACACAATTTTGCTTCTAGTTCTGTTTCTGATAAGTTTAAATGTAATAAACAAAGTTGTGTTAAGAATAAGTCTTTTAAGAAGAAATCTTGTTTTGTGTGTGGTAGTAAACTCCATCTTATTAAAGACTGTGATTATCATGAGAAAAGGATGGGTGTTTCCAATGGCCATCAGACCTTTAGACCCAAATGGACTAATGTTGCTAGTATTCCTCCATTTCTTCCCAAAGTTGCACATGTGAGAGCAGGTAAACCAGTTCCTACTGGTAAGCCAAAGGTGTATGCATCTGTTTTTGCTGATAGGCTTAATAGGCCTTTTCCAGTTCCCTCTGGTGGAGGATATTCTTCACCAGTTACTACTGGTTGGTGGACCAGAAATGCTAGACTTATGCCCTATAGACCTACAAGTTCTTATTTTCAGTCATATACACCTTATGTATCTCATATGAATATGGCACATGGTGGAGTAAGAGTGGCTTCTGTTGTTAAGCCCTCAACAGGTTATTCTTGGAAAACTCAAAGGAAAGGTTCATTCTGGGTACCCAAGAACAATAGTCTTTGTCAGGTGCATTGATTGAGGGGAGGCTTATTGTTGTATTTTTGTATTCTAACCATTTTTGCAGCTGTTGGATCCTCATAAGCCTAAGGGGAGGCTTAGTGTTTATGCTGACACTACAATTGTCTTTGGTTTCTGCTGCTGCTTGATGGTATATTTTACATGTTTTGTTTATTTTTATTCTTTCTTTATTTTATATTAAAAAAAAATCGTATTATTTCTATTATTTAAAAAAAAAAAAAAAAAAAAAAAAAAAAAAAAAAAAAAACGTATTATTTCTTTTGTTTAGTGACTAAACCTCTAACATGTATGTGTTCAGTTTCTACTATTTCTTGTATGCAGGTTTTGGTGTTGGTCTTTTACCACACAACCAATGGTATTCATCTCACCATGTCTTGCTGACACAAGAGTTGACTAGCCCACAGGATTATGGCTTGTGGTAAAGGCTGCGGAAATCCATAAATGGTAATCAACTCACCATGGTGATGACGGCATTCCATCAAAGAGTTGGCTAGTCCAAAAGCAAACGGTTTTTGGTAAAGACATCTCAATTCCGTTGATAGCTGTAATGGTTTGCTCAAAAGTTATCCAATACAAAATTCATCTGTTCCATTTATACACAAGGAACCCTAAAATAGACAATAATAATAAAATAAATGCATATCACTACCTAAAATAGTATAATTGTAGAATCCCAGATCCTGACTCAACTAGGGTATAATAACAATGATTGATTGAATGCATAGCGGAATAATAATTGACACAATCAAAGTTACCAACAAGGTTTTTCTCAAGAAACAATGATCCTCTATGGATCTTTTTCACTCTCTCTAAAGATGTTTTTCCTGGAATGTTTTTCTCAAGAGTTATCCAATACAAAATTCATTTGTTCCTTTTATACACAAGGAACCCTAAAATAGACAATAATAATAAAATGAATGCATATCACTACCTAAAATAGCTCATGCATATCCTAACAAACTATAGAATATACGGAATATCTATATCCGCAGAAACAAAACTACGTACTATACTACTTCAGTAGAATTACATCTTCAGTAGAATCCATCACACTTCAGCAGAATCCTTCAGCAGTTTCATCAGCATAATTCATACTTAGCATAATTCCCAACAGTTCCAAACCCTTCTTTACACTCAAAGATAAGTTTGTTAATCCATTATATCACCATGTTTATCCTATGTTAAATTTTTGTGTGTGTGCATGCTAATCTATCATGAGTAATAAAATTATTATTGTGTTTGCTTAGATCTATGAAACCTAGTTGTTGATTATTGTTAGGTTGTCTCTTGTTTTAATTGGTAGATGCTAGAGTAAGAAAAATTGGCTTCTTCTTTAATTGTTGCGAGCTTGAACGTCCTAAATAGCACAAAGCTTGAGAGTGCACTTGAGCAATCGTTGTGTTTATTGCGTGAGTTGTAGCTTTAAGATAATAGATTATTCGGGGGAGATACTACGGTACTTGGTGATCCCGGATAGTCTAGAGGAGAGTTATGATTCATAGAACTAGGGAATTAGGCACCCCCCTATGACCAACACGGAATACAATGCACCAATTATAATAAGGATGTGACAATTCAACCGACAAATAAGAGATAACTAAGGAGTAAGAGCATTTAAGTAAACACGCTTTTAATTATCATAAGAACACACCAATCAATCCATAGCTTATTTTCCTTTCCATTAGTTTTTAGTCTAAATTAATAGTAGTAAAATTGGTAGAAGTACCACCCCCATTCCTAAACCCCGAGATTTTATTTGTTTTCTAAAAAACATAAAAAAGCTAAAAAGAATCACCCTCAACCTCACCTTCTCGTCATACATCTCTACTGGCATTTCTATTCTCCTAGAGAACGATCAACCCCATGGGCTTACCCATACTACACTGCAATGATTAGGTACACTGCCTAGTGGGTTGTAAAGCTTGCTAATTGAAAAAGAAGTATTTTGACCCCGAACTCACGCGTCACTCCTCCCCCTCATCATCTTCCTCCTCATCATCATCATCTTGCTCCTCCTCCTCATTAAGTCCTAAAATCTCATCATAGTATAAGTCTTGTGTCCGCAGCCAATTCAGAATCTTGGACCTCATCCACTCATCTACTTGACTATAAGAACTGTATTCATCAATGGGTTCATCCCCGAAAGCATCTAGGACTGTGTCAAAAAGTAAATAGTTGTCTTAACACTTTTTCATACTCTTCTTGATCATTTTGAAAGTATCCATTTTCTACCATTGTTTCAACCTTTCCTTGTTTTAGATTTGTGTGTTTGTGTGTGTTCTTGGGTATCAACAAACGATGTGTAGTAAGAGTGCGTGAGTTTGACGCTCATATAAAAAGTTTACTCAGATTATATTATCATTCATCTAGAGGTTCAAACATTTAATATTTTTCTGTTTAGGATAACAAGTAAGTTGATTAATTGGACGCATCCGTGAAAATGACCATTTTCAGCAATACTCGCTTACCCAACGATGATACTAAAATTAGCAGTTCCGTGAATGGGGTCCATGATGTCGAACGAGCGAACCCGGTTATCTGTATCACTCAAGAAAGAAAAGCCACGTTAGAACTTATCCCGGGGTTTTGCCCTGGGATTAAGCTCTGACGCTCAAGTCAGATGATGATATCATAATTATCGAAAGCATTTACTATAGAAAGAAATTTAAGCCATTGTATTTGAGTTGTGTCCTTTGGCAACTTACCTGCCTTCCTTTTATAGGCGAGTAACGAATCAAATCTTGGGATCGGATAAGAAGCGAATATATCTAACACTCGAATATATTCTTTGTCATTTTCTCTGACATCCTATCCGAATATTTGCCATTTGCTCAACTGGTGCAATTGGGCATTTATTGTCATTTCAAGAAGATAATTTGTTTTACCAACTTGGAGCATTCTCTTATCTGCTTCACATACGTCCATTTGATATACATGTAACTTATTCACATGCATCAAAATATCACTTTATTTTTGAATTGTATAGTTTAGTTATTTTGCATGCATGTTTACATGCATATATGAATTTGTTAGTATAAATGTATTTTGCATGCCAGTTTCGAGTATGCATATGTTTCTCGCGTATGTGATGTTATGTCCCCAAGCGTGTATCCGCCTTTTGCATATATACGTTATTATGTCCCCGAGCATGTAAGTATGGTATTTAAATAATACTTGCATGGTCTTAATTCCTCTATTTTAAGTCCCTATTTTTCGTGATCTCACATAATAGGTGTAGGTTTCTATAGTCATAAGGGTTATAGCTTGTAGTCTACCTGTCATGTAGGATATTAGTTTTCACATACACATCAAACCATAACACAAAGTGGCGTATGAATGGAGTTCTAGAGAGAGAAAGTTAGAGGTTTAGGGAACTTAGTGAGAGAAAGTGAAAGATATTATTATGAGCTCCAACTCTCTACCTTGGAAGGTAGAGAGTATTTATAGTCTTACATAAATCGCCACACCTCGGGCTGTGGATCAGGCATACAGTGGGTAAAGACCCGTCCGTCCTCCACGGTGTTACTTAACTAAATACTACTTAACTAAAAAGAACTACGACTACGAGCTTCCTAACGATTACATATGCTTGAGGTGACCGACTCTTTAATACCTGGAATTTCTAATTCCTAACAATCTCCCCCTAAGGGAGGTCACCTCAATCATGTACCAAAATTACATTGAATACAAATAGATATTACATTAACAATTGTTCTTGCATTCTTGATGTAGTACTTTGCTCCTAAGCTCGTAGTCATTGATTCTTCATATTGCATGTTTGGTTACTCCAAGTGGAGGTCTTTTACTGATCCACGTGATAATAATTATGAGCCAGCTTTTGAGATCATCAGCTATAAAAAATCTCTGAGACATCCATTGTGGTGTTAGTATTATGTGATGTTGTGACTTTAGGACCGACATGCTCACATTCTAGATCATGATATCTTCTCATCAGAGTAGCGGAAGCTTTCGTTGATTCAAGATATTGGCAGCAGCGTAGCAGAAGCATGGAGTGAAAATATCAGAGTCATTGATGCACTAATCATGATTTCTTTTGAGTTGAATGTGTTAAGTGAGCATGCGGCTATGGATTGACCGCTTCATTCTGATCAGCTGCAAACGTCGGGCGTACCTGCATACAACAGTTAGCAATAAATCGCACGAAAGTGTCTCTGATCACTTTCGTTGAATTGAGGTACACGGCCCACGGTTCCCCGTTGATCAGTACATGTACTGCCTGTGATCAGGTATAATTCCGAAGAATTTCCTTGACAGGGTTTCGCAGCTGCTCTAGCTGTTCTCAAACCGGAACATCTCAAAGAAGACAACACGGAGTGAGTGAACCAGCGAATGTTAAGTCCACTGATTGATGAAAAGAGATTTGAAAAACAATCGTGTATTACTCAATAGAAATTGTTTTTGCAATACAACGAAGGTTTTATTGAAAATCAATTATCAATCATAAAAACACCTTTTGGTTTGAAAAATGAGTACACGGTCGATGTGCTAAAGAAAAGAGTTGTTGAGCACAAAGACCGGTTTATCAAAGGTATCCGTCAATCCATAACCTGAACCAGGATTGATTCAAGAGATTGAATCGCCCCATTGTTTCTGTTCAGTTGTCACATGGTTGATCTATATACTAGATCTCACATGCCACCTACCAGGAGCTTGTTTGATGTTGGCTCCAGAAGGTTTTCCATCTTCACTGTGAATATGTTCACATATCACTCGGATGTTCAGGCAAAACCACAAGGATAATGCGTAGGACTCAAGATATAATCTCTCTTTCCACATTGTGTGAACCAGAGAGTCTTCATTGAAAGTGTCCTAATGAGATTTATTGATGATCTCGTGGCTCTAGACTCAATTTGTGCATATTTGGATCCTGTGCCGGAGACTAGGGAGAGGGTCTCCTTCTGCAATATCAACAATCTCTAAGAGAAAGTCAATAGATAATGTCGGTTCCCCGTGAGAATGAAACAAGTCCTTTTAAGAGGAACTTGAGTGGTTTGGAAAGTTGTAGTGTTGTGCGTCACTGGGTCCATGACGTCTTGTCTTCAATACCGATGTTACCATTAGTAGCATATGAATTGAACCCGGTTTCTGCCCTAAGGTTGAATAACTGGAGGGCTATTTGTTTTCACCCTTTTCTCATTCAATTCTTTTTAATTCTTCAACCCCTTTAGTGCTTACCGAGACTTCATAGCAAGAACCTTGTTGGGTTTGTTTCAGTACTTGCTCTATCTCAGTCCGCACTCTTCCCATATCTCACTTTTCTCCTTTTATCATCATACCTAAGGACTTCTACACTAACTAGTGGATTGTCCCTGGGTAGATCCCTCCGGTTCTGGCGGATCATGGGAACCAATACCTAACCTTATCATCCTTATATCACCGTACATAAAGTAAAGTTGGTTGGTCTATTTGGTATTGTTCATCTGCCATTGGAATCAATTGAAAACCATTTGAAAATCAATCCATATACTTGTGATATATTATCAAAACATTTTGTACCTGAATTGTTTTTGATATTTTTAGAATAAGTGCTCCCCCTCAACATGTGCATTAAATGTTTGAAATCGTTTTGCACACGGAGGCAAGAGGAAGAATTAACTTCTTTGATTGCCATTTTTCTAAAAGATATCACCATCACTTCCTTGATCAAATCAAGTAGATATAGCATTTTCGGGAAGGATGAGGTTTCCATAAATTTGCTCCCCCTCAATATGTGCCTCGAGGTTTGAAAGGAGTTTTGCACATACTAGAGGGAACCTGCACTTTGAGATAAATGATCACGTTTCAAGTCATAGGTGTAAGATAGATGCTCCCCCTCACCATGTGAATGGAAAATTTGAAATCGTTTGTCACATGCGGGGAGGATAACATGTACATCCTTGGAAAACCATTTACCGAATCCTCAGTTTAAGTCCAATTTAAATCACAAATTCTCCCCCGATCACAATTATCAAATCATTTGAGATTTGTGATCTCTTATATATTTAAATTGATTTAGAAATCTTTTAAGGAGAATTGTGACTTGATTATGAAAGCGTTTTAACTGATAAGGATCGGATTTAAAGACTTTAGACTCCATTGATAAAATATGCATGTACATCTTTTGAAAACAATTTAATGCCAAATAACTTTTTAATTTGATTGAAATCATTCTCCCCCTCAATCAATGACATAGGTTGTTGATTGAGAGATAGAGATTTTGACAAATAAGTCCTGATGATTATCAAAAATAGAGACCGAGTTATTTTTCAAAGCAGTTAGTTTTCAGCAGATAAATGTTTATAGAATCAGAGCATGGAATTTGAAAACATGGTAAAGCATGGCTCTGTTCTTTCTTTGAAAGAGCGGGTTACTGCCTGAAATGAAAATAAACCATTGTTTCTCTTTCTCCCAAAAATATTTTTGATTTTTTGATTTTTTTTTTTTTTTTTTTAAATAATAACAATTCGAACAATATCTAAAGTCCCGTGTCATTCTTTGAATGACAACAACAAGACCGTAGATATAATCGAATCGAGAGAAACATGACAAAATGACAATATTTTTTGAAGATTTTTCGAATTTTTCAAATTTTTATGGATTTTGAAAGTTTTATATTTTTCTATTTGATTTTTGAAGGTTTTATAATTTTGTATTTTGTTTTTCGAATAGATATATACAAGAGACAGATGAAGATAGACCTTTACTCCTCGTCTTCCTCCTGAAGACGTTTGAGTGTTTCTGGTTTAAGGCTTTTTAAGCCAAGACGTGGAAGAATAAACTCAAAACGTTCTCTTGGAAGAGCTTTGGTGAAGATGTCTGCTAACTGATATTCAGACCTCACAAAATAGAGTTCCACCACACCTTTTTCCACTTGTTCCCTGATGAAATGATGTCGAATGTCGATATGCTTTGCTCTTGAGTGTTGAACGTTGTTGCATGAGAGAGCAATAGCACTTTTATTATCACAGTACAAAGGGATTTTGTTGAATTCAAAGCCATAGTCAGATAATTGAGATCTCATCCATAAGATTTGAGCACAACAGGATGACATGGCTATGTATTCAGCCTCTGTAGAGGAAATAGAAGTACTCATTTGCTTCTTTGAAGACCAGCTCACAAGCTTATCACCTAAAAACTGAGCACCTCCAGACGTACTTCGACGTGTATCTTGACAACCTGCATGATCAGCATCTGCATAGGCCGTTAGTGACATACCGGTGTCCTTCGGGTACCAAAGACCCATATTGATGGTTCCTTGGAGATACCGAAAGACCCGTTTAACTGCTTCAAGGTGCTTTTTAGTAGGCTTAGCCTGGTATCTAGCACACATGCACACAGCGAACAAGATGTCTGGTCTACTAGCAGTGAGGTACATCAGGGATCCAATCATACTACGATATTTCGTTTGGTCAATCATGATCCCTGAGTGGTCCTCATCTAGTTTGGTTCGATCAATCATGGGGGTGTCAACAGGGTCACTTGAATCAAATCCAAATTTCTTTAAGATCTCTGTTGCATATTTAGATTGATTTATGAAAATGCCTCCGGGACTTTGTGAAATTTGTAATCCCAAGAAAAATGACATTTGTCCCATCATTGACATTTGAAATTTTGAACTCATTTCATTAGAAAAATGATCACATTCCATTGGGTCTGTCGAGGCAAAAATAATATCATCAACATAAATTTGAACATGAATTAAATGTTTGCCTGACTTCCTGGTGAACAGTGTAGGATCAACTGCTCCTTTGCTAAATCCGGTAGATAGAAGAAACTTTGACAGTGTATCATACCATGCCCTTGGAGCTTGCTTTAAACCGTAAAGAGCCTTCTTCAAACGATAAACGTGAGTAGGATGCTCTTGATTCACAAATCCTTCAGGTTGGCTGACGTAGACGACTTCTTTAAGATCTCCGTTCAGAAATGCCGTCTTTACATCCATCTGATAGACTACCATGTTCTTACTAGCAGCATTAGCCAGAAAGATTCTGATTGCCTCGATTCGAGCAACTGGAGCAAAAGATTCTTCAAAGTCAATACCCTCCTCTTGACGGTATCCTTTAGCAACTAATCGAGCCTTGTTCTTCAACACATCACCATGCTCATCAAGTTTCACTTTGAAGATCCATTTAAGAGCAATAATCATAGCACAGTCTGGAGCAGGTACTAACTCCCATACATCAAGTCGATCAAACTCATGAATTTCATCTTGCATGGCATTGAACCAGCTATCTTCATTCATGGCGGTTTTAACATCTTTTGGTTCGATCTTAGATAGTACGGAGTTGAAGAAGCACCATAAGGCATCGGTTGCAAGTTGTTTCCGTGTTGATACAGGACGAGAGGGATTTCCAATGATGTTGTCTAGTGGATGATCGTGAGTCCATTTTCTAAGGTGTTCATGTGGCAGTTGTTGAGGGACTGAGGTAGCAGAGTCGATGTCTCCTGAAGAAGATGGTTCTGATGATGATTCAGGAGCGAATATGTTTTCAAATGGAGCATCTTCAGGAGTAGCAAAGGGATTAACTTCATCATTGATGCCAGAAACAGTTCCATGATGTACATTTGAAGAATGATGATTTGTTGATGAGACGGAAGGATCAGCAGTAGGCGCTTCTTGACTTAACGATATTGAGACTGAGGGATTGACTTCATTCACAGGAATATGAGCATCCTCTGTTGTAGGGATCAACACCTCATTAGTACTTGAATCATAAAGTTCATCAAACATAGGATCAAACAATTTCTTTAAATCATCTTCAGATGGAGGTACATATGGAGTTTCTTGAGAGGAGTTTGGAACAAGGAATGAACCAATGGGACTGTTTTGAAGTGCGGGTCCTGAGCTGGAGTGTCCAGGAGCCATTTGACCGGTCAGCTCATCAAACGTAACGTGAATTGTTTCCATGATATTTCGGGTTCTTTTGTTGTAGATTCGGTATCCCTTTTTGTTTGGTGCATATCCTACAAATACTCCAATGTCAGCTTTAGCCCTAAGTTTGCCTAAGTCTTGACCCTCATTAGTTGGATAACACAATGCACCAAACACACGAAGGAAAGAGAGATTAGGTTTTCTGTTGTGGACAAGTTCATATGGAGTTTTTCCATGAACATTGTGAATCAGAGAACGATTTTGTGTGTAGCATGCAGTGGCAATTGCTTCAGCCCAGAGAAACATTGGAACCTTTGAGCAAATCAGCATTGTTCTAGCGGCTTCAACAAGAGTTCGATTTCGTCTTTCAACTACACCGTTCTGTTGAGGAGTTCGTGGAACACTTCTTTGATGGCTGATTCCAACGCTTTCATAGAATTCACTAAGTTGTTTGTTGACAAACTCAGTTCCATTATCTGTTCTGATAATTCTGACGGTTTTGTTAAGTCAAACCTGCAGCTGTTTGATGAGTTTGATGATGATATCAGGAGTTTCATCCTTTGTCCTTAAGAACTTGACTCAGGTGAATCTAGAGTAATCATCAACCACAACTAACACATATTTCTTCCCAAAGATATTCTGCACCCTCATTGGTCCACATAAATCCATATGAATCATATGAAGAACTTCAGTGACAGAGTTAATAGGTTTGGGTTTGTGGGCATACTTCTTGCTTTTTCCCAATTGACATACTGAACAAAGATGATCCTTTTCGTACTTGAGTCTAGGTAAACCTACAACTAAGTCCTTTTTGGTGAGATCATTGATGGTGCCGAAGTTCAGGTGATTGAGACGACGATGCCATAACCACGACTTTGTTTTAAAAGCCTTTGACAGCAAGCAAATTGGAGAAGACTTCATCATATCTTCGATGGAGATGGTGTATAGATTTGAACCTCGTGAGCCTCTTAAAAGTTCCTTACCATCAAGTTCTCTAACGAAGCAGGTATGTTTTCTGAAGGCTACTTCTAGATCCGAATCGCAGAATTGACCAACAGAGAACAAATTGTGACCAAGACCTTCTATATAGTAAACTCTGGAGATAACACTTTTTCCAACAACATAGTCTCCATAACCCATAATAGCACCAAAATGATCATTCCCGAATCTAACAGTCCCGATGAATTTGCTCACGAAGTTCATGAGCCGTGACCGGTCGCCAGTCATATGCTTGGAACAGCCTGAGTCCAGGTACCACAGAACGATTTGAACGATCTGCAGTTGAACACAGACAAGAATGGATAACTGGATAATTGGGATCCCCATGCAAGAATGGGTTCCATTTGGTTAGTAACAATGGTTGGAACACCCACATCAGAAATAGAAGCATTCATATCAGAAAATGAGGCAATGGAATCATTGTGAATAGATGCAGTACTAGTGTCTGTATTAGCCCTGTTCACAGTGTGATCACTTCTTAAGGGAATAGTTCTACCAGTAGGCATCCATTTTCTAGTGGGCATTATCTGATTAGTCTTATGACCAACAGGTATCCAATAATAGCCTATTTTACTGAATGTTCTTCCTGTGGGTTTCCACTGTTTTCTAACTTTCTTTCGTTTTTGCCTTTTAGCCTTCTTAGCATGAGTTTTAACATTAACAATATTAACTGGACAATTAGCATCATTAGGCAGAGCATTAACACCACATTCATGATTAGAGACAGAATTCAAGCAGACATCAATACAAGGTTTGCAAATAGTATCAGAATTCGAATTAATTACAGTACGCCTAAGGCTAATACTAGAATCAACACGATTCGTTTTATTCGATTCAAACTTAAAGTTCCTAGACTTTTCTTCTACTCTTTTCCAGTGCACATTCTTAGCTTGCGAGGTCCTATCATTCCTTGTATTGTCTTGAGACTTTGAACTGCTCCCTTTAATGTCACTGATTACTCCTATAGAGGGAATGGGAACATTAGTTGGTTTTACTACTCTTTGCATCACCTGTTTAGATGTGCTGGGATCTGAACTACATGCAGGCACACTAAGGTTCACTTTCTTGAAACTAGAAGTACTGATATTTGTATTCCTCCTAGAAGGTACACTTGAGTTCTCTTTCTTAGCATTGACAGATCTGGAATCTGAACTACTTAAAGGCACACTACGGTTCATATTCAAAGCACTAGGAATCGAATGAATATCATACTTGGCATTAGGCATCGAGCATGGAATCAAAGGATTAACTCTCTCACCTAATGACTTTGGGCATATTGTGATCAAGCATTCTAAGATTTCTTGAGATCGTTTGGCATATAAGCATGCATGTCCAATTGCATTATCATGAGGTTTCTCTAACTTATCCTCTTCAACAATCTCACGCAGACATTCTAAGCAATCCTTAAGGGATGAGAAGTATGTTTGAATAGCAAGTTTGTTGTTCCTGAGATGAGGAGGGACATAATTCACATACAAAGCATATTTATTACAAGAGTGAACCTTTGATACACCATTCTCCCCATTGGTCATAGGCATTTTCCCTTTTACCTGACTCTTCAGATTCTCAATTTCCTTTTGCAATGAAGCTATTTGTTCGTTATTTTTGTTACGAGTGACCTTTATTGATTCAAATAACTCATTGAAATGACGTTTAACTTTTTCATTTTCTTCTAGAAAACTTTCATTTTCCTTTTGTAATGCATTTACTAGGTTTTGAAGATGAAACGTTTGAGAAATCTGAGAGTCTAAAGGAGGAGGCATTTGGGAGCCTGTCATATTGTTCGTTTGACCCTTTAATTGAGAGATTTGGGCTTTCAACTTTCTGATCGTGTTGCAATGAGCTTGAATCTGTTCATCACATTTGTTAATTTAAAAAACTGCATCAAACTCTGGAGCATCTGAGGATGTCTTGATATTTGAAGTATTGACATTTTCTTTAAGATGTTGATATTTTAGTTGTAAATTAAAATGCTCAACCTCTAGTTTAGAAAAATGTTTAACCAAATTGTCGTGATCATCCAGTTCAATTTTCTCGTTTAGTTTAGAATTAGTTTTTTCAAGCTCAATGACACGATCATGAGAGACTTTCAGGGCAACAGATAGTTCATGAAATTGGGAATCATTAATAGAGCAATTTGAAGCAGTGAAAAACACATCTTGAGCAACACATTCAGTAATAAGAGTCTTATTTAATGTATGCAAGTTCTTCCTCTCAATCTCATTATATTTTAGTGCACGCTCATAGTCACTAACTTCAACAATCATTGCATCAAATTCCTTTTCCATTCCCTTAATATCAGTTTCTATCCCCTTTTTAAGACTCTCAAAGTGATCTTTTAGAAGTTTAAAGAAAGGCATGACCTCAGTTAAATAACATTCTTTCATTTGTTCAAAACCCCTTTCTCCTTCAGTTATACCAGTGGGTGTGATCCTTTTCTTGCAAGTTTTCTCAAAATCAACAAATAGTTGAAATATAACATATTGGCTAATTAAGGTCTTGCTTTTAGTGGCAATTGTTCTCGGAACGAGATGCATTGGTGTATTAGGAGGATACACAGTCGCTCTAGGCATTTTCCAAAGGGGAGGGTTTGTTTCAACAATATTTTCAGCTTTCTGCTTATCTAAATCCATTTTCCAGAAAACTTGTTCGGGAGTCAGCAATGTCTGAGGCTTAAACTTGTTCAAGGAAATCCAGTTTTCCTTCTTGTAGTCATGAGGAGTGATAATAATTTTTTTTCTTTGCATTTAGGATCATTTAGTTTCTTATTCATCTTCTCCCTAGTGATTTCATCTAGTTTCTTATCATCCTCAGTGCACTCAACGCAACTAGGTTTTTGTCTATGTTTAAGAATCTCATTGCCATCATAGATCACACTTTGAGCTGTTTTTGCTATCTTTCCGTACTCAGGGTTGGGTTTATCTATAATGGGAACATTATGCTTATCGCTTAGAACTCTATGCTTAGTGATCATGTGAGCAGTCTGAATGGTGTTTCCTTGTATGTACAACTTGTTTTCAAGTTTGTTTTTCAAAGTTTTCAGATTAGAAAAGTCTCTCAAGAGTTTTGATTCCTTTGCATTAAATTCTTGCTTAAGCATTTTCACATTTTCTTGAAGTTCTTGTTTTTGCTTAGCTGTTTTAGAAAGCTTTTCTTGCAAGGAATTTAACTCTTGTTTCAATACTTTTTCTCTAAAATTACTTTTTCTAATGACTGTACGTACTTGGTCATCCATTTCCTGCTCACGAGTGGTCAACTCAAATTTTGCACGTTGTTCATAAATAGCAACACGTTCTTTATAGGCATTTAGTTCAGAAATTACAGAATCATCAGGGGCACATGCAGTGTATTCATCAAAAACATAGTCATTGTTGACTGCAGAAGATGCATCACTTGGTACAACTTCACTTTCACTTTGTTTCACATATTGATCATATGGGACAATATCGATATTACCCATATTTTCAACATTTGATTCAATAGTTTCAGTTGATAGTACTTTGTCATGCATCTGTTGCACATCAGCATCATCATATAGTTTTAATACCTCTGAGATGAGTTTGTCTTTGGATGAGCCAGTTTGTGGTGAAGAAGAGACCTTGGGAGAAACCATTGGAGAAATGCTAGCCATAAAAATTATGTGTGCAGTAGGTCCATCATCCACATCAGAGTCGTATGCATCACAATCAGCGACTTGAAAGGCATTCTGATGATTGTGACCTATCTCCTGAATAGGCTGCTCATCCACATCTGCATCATAGGTCTTGGCATTGCCCTCAGCTAGAAACAGCAATTCCTCTTCATCCAAAGCAGCACCATTGTCCTGAGCTTGTACAAGCAGCATCTTATCTCTGAAGTAATCAGCATTCTGTGGACGCTTTGGAGATGTGCAGTTTCTTGCAATGTGTCCCTCACCACCACAGTTATAACATTTGATCGGCTTAGCTTGACCTTGATTACCATTCCTTCCTCGATTTTGGTTACCAACATAACCTCTACCAGCTCCACCTCTTCCCTGATCATACTGTCTTTCCTGAACTGGTTGCCCCATAAATTTCCCATCTCTGATCAAAGCATGGTTGTGAAGATTGGAGGTGGTTCGAATCTCATTGCAGGTGTGAAGTTTGTTGGTGTGAGGTGAAAGTGTCCTGTTTTCTTTAACCATGAGTGTCAGTTGAGTGATGAAATGTTCCATGACAGCATTTGCATCAGGTTGCTTGAACCTTGGATCAGAAATGGGTTTGTGATTATCATCTTTCGTGGGTACAACTTGAGAAGCATTGGTGGTAATCCCATCATTTGTGAAAAAGGCAGTTGAATCATTTGTAGAGCTTGTTTCTCCCTGACCTTTGAACTGATCAAGAATCCTCTTTTCAAACATGGCATGTCTCTCATTCTGAAGGAGGAAGGCATAGAGTTGCTCATAGTTTGTATTCTTCAATCCTTTAGTGAGCTTCACAGAGGTGACAAACTTGTGCCATTCGGGATTCATGTTGTTCACAAATTTTGAGTTCAGCTTAATGTTAGGCATAGTCATCCTGATGTTCCTCATATCATTCACCAACTTATGAAATCTCACATAGTACTCATAGACACTCTCATCTGGTTTCATCTTGAAGTGTTCAAATTCGTCATAGAGTTGTGATTCTCTGTCTTCCATAGTTAATTCAGAACCTGAGAGAAGCATCTTGACATTATCCCATACTGCCTTTGCTTCGGTGTTATGATTGATCAGCTTGTAGATGTCTTTAGGAAG
Source organism: Chrysanthemum seticuspe (assembly GCA_019973895.1). Classification (NCBI taxonomy): domain Eukaryota; kingdom Viridiplantae; phylum Streptophyta; class Magnoliopsida; order Asterales; family Asteraceae; genus Chrysanthemum; species Chrysanthemum seticuspe. The sequence goes on from BPTQ01000008.1 coordinate 24,581,209, forward strand.
ACCTTGAAGAACAATGTTAGAAGCCCTGATATCTGCATCGAATCTCTTTTTCTCCTTATCATCAAGCTCATCATACATTTTAGGTCTGTCCATTCCGTAAATAGGAGTTCCATCTTCATTAGTATCAAGTATATCTCTAGTCGTCTCAACTCGATACGGTCCTTCATCAATGGATTTGAGAATGTTGACACCATTTTCCTTTCCAAGGCAGTACAATCTGATTCGTTGAGCCCAAGAATCGTAGTCAGTTCTGTCAAGCATGGGTGGACGAGTATCTGAGCCAGCTGCTTGAACATCCTCGGCAACAGTGGAGATGATAGTAGGAACGTTGGTAGACATGTTAACAGATTATACGGGATTTTATAACTCTATGATTAAACCGGGAAATAGATTCTTTCACGGGATTTTACTAAATCAAGAGAAAACCGTAAACAATCACCCAAGTCGCTAGAAGAAAATGCACCAAGTCGCTAACACCTAATTCGCTACACTCCCAAGTCGCTAAAGTCCCAAGTCGCTAGACAAATGCAAGTCGCTAAGTAGTAACTCGCTAAGCCTCAAGTCGCTAGCAAAATTTTGGCAGCAATTCGCTACACAAGTCGCTAAAGATTCAAGTCGCTAAAGAGCAACTCGCTATAGACCAAGTCGCTACCACCAAGTCGCTACCCGTAGTGGAGAGTCCACTACTTGTACTGTTACTCGCTAGGTCTAAGTCGCTAGCTCCAAAACTGTAACTCGCTACAAAATTGTGAAGCAAGTCGCTACGAAGAAAGAAATCCGTATATCAAGTCGCTAGCAAGAAAAACCACATAAACATCACTTTTAAATCCAAAAACAACCCAACCAATCAAGCTTACCAAATGAAAACCTAAACACTTGTGATGATTCTAAACATAAAAGTACTAACAAAATCCAAGCTTTAACACAAGAAATCAACCAAATGATGCACAAACCACTAAACTTTTCAAACTCAAAAAACCACCTAAAAACCACTAAAAATCCAAAGATGTGCGAGATATGATCTAACCATGGCTCTTGATACCAATTGTAGGATATTATTTTTCACATACACATCAAACCATAACACAAAGTGGCGTATGAATGGAGTTCTAGAGAGAGAAAGTTAGAGGTTTAGGGAACTTAGTGAGAGAAAGTGAAAGATATTATTATGAGCTCCAACTCTCTACCTTGGAAGGGAGAGTATTTATAGTCTTACATAAATCGCCACACCTCGGGCTGTGGATCAGGCATACAGTGGGTAAAGACCCGTCCGTCCTCCACGGTGTTACTTAACTAAATACTACTTAACTAAAAACAACTACGACTACGAGCTTCCTAACGATTACATATGCTTGAGGTGACCGACTCTTTAATACCTGGAATTTCTAATTCCTAACATGTCACTTGCTTCAAAACTAAGATTTCCCTCCTATATATACAGTACACCATCCAACCCTCTCTGCATATCCACATTATCATTCTCATCGGTAAATAACAATATGTCTAGTGACCCTAACTGAGCGTATAACCCGATGTCCGAGTATATGCCGCTATGGGGCCTCTCTCTACTCCTTCAGCTGAAGCTTATCAAAAAAGAATCCAAGAGCTAGCCAACGAGGGCAACGTCCTTTGTTACGAAATTAACGAGCTAAAAAGCAAGTATTCTGGTGCGTGTTCGAGTTACAACCATGTAGCGGAAGAACTTGAGAAGCTGAGGCAACAAGAAGTGGGTATGATCAATACGTTACACATCTTTCGGGGGAAAGGAGCGCTTGGATAATGATTTAGCATGGGTTATGCGTGAGGCAATTCCCCAGATGGTTATTAGGGTTCTATAGAGCGAGGAGTTCGACAGGGAGATGCTGAGGGTTCAGGAGGTTATGATTGAGCAAGGTCGCCAGTTGGGAAGGAGGGAAGCCCAAGATATTTCTTTGTCGATTGCTAGCGATGGAGGTCATATCAACGTCGATCCCATAGTTGTCAGGATCCCGATCCTGATCTTAGGATCTTACGATGTTACGATTTTACAAAGAAAAAACGTTTCGGATCCCATGTAGGATCTTAAAAATCTTAAGATCTTACAGGATCCCGATCTTGACCGTAGAATCTTAAGATCTAATCCGATCCGATCTTACGTTTCTCGAACCGCAAACTAAGAAACCACAAAGTTATGGGTTATCTTTTAATAGAATTAAGAAAACAACATGTGATTCTTCCTAAACATTCAATATTCATAATTTAGGACAATGTTTACATAAAGCATTCATATAATGTTTTATTTATGGTATATAATAATTTGTAGATTTGAATAATATTACAAAGACTATTAAAAAATGACGTTGTAGTAGGATCTTAGGATCTCGATCCGATCTTACGATCATGATCTTACAAAGACGAAAACGATCGATCTTAAAAACCTTGGGACCCCAGTATGGTGGAGAGGATTGCACAAGCCGTCTCAGGGCTGAAGAAAGAAAGTTGGGCAGTCATGGATGATATAATCAAGGCTCCCGAGTTGTCGTGTGCCTTGATTTGCTATGTACTTCGACATGGTGGCGGTGGTTCAGATATCATTTTTTTTTAGTTTTTGTTTGTGTCATTTTGGATGTGTCTTGGCTTACTATAAGCGGGTTCAGTAGCCAAATTTTGATGTTTGTAACATATTGAGCTACTTCGGATATGTACTTTTGTTTACTGTAATATAAGCTCGTTTTGGTTTATGAATGGCCTGTTCATGTTCTGTACTACTTAATAAGTATTCATACTAGCAAATTTATGTTGTATCTTATGTTTTGAATTTAGACGACACGCACGCATGCGGTTGTATGCTTGGTGTATTATATTTCAAATGAGTGTTTTAATGGTACTGTTGTTTATTGGTGTCATACATAAACTGTCTATGTGAAAGAGCAAAATATAATAATGAAAATTCATTACAGTTGGATTTTTTATTAAATTCATAGATACAATAATAAACTGTTATGTGGTACATACATAAGTATGTGAATTGTGTAATATATATATTATGTTTGGTTGTGTTGGAATCACAATTTGTATAACTTGTTTACGTACACTATGTGATATTTATAAAATGAGTTGCGAATCTAATATCCATCTTCATTCATATGAGTTATTTACTATTAGGTGTCATGTCAGTTTATAGGCTACTACCATATATATTATCAAGAGTAGGCTACTACCATATATATTATCAAGAGTAGATAGCAATCATTAGAAATGTAACGTAATTGTGTTATATGTAAACTAAGCACAACTAATGTACTAATTAATAAGCTTTCGTATGAGCTTTATGCATGCTCTATCGATATACGAGACATACCTTAACTCGTACGATAACTTATCGATTTTTGTGTTTACTTATTTTGCAAACGAGTTGTCATTGAATGATCTTTTTGCAAGATTTTGCTAAGTATGATTCGTTGGGCCCAAATTTGTTGCATCCCTTTTAATGGCGAGATAATATCCGGATTTAATCATGTTGCTCTTTTGAGCTTGATTTATGTAGCTTTTGCTCCATATTTATCCTTTATTTTTCAGGATACTTGGACGTCGCGTGCTACGAAACACACAATCATTTATTACTCATACTTTATAATGCACAAATATTGTACTAAAGTACCTTTTTTTATTCGATAAGAAATTTATTTAACAATGTGATCGCACATGTTATTTATATACATATTGCTTTACATGGTAAGCTTGGTACGAGACATGGCAATTCATTAGCTAGAAATAGAACTTGCGTAAGTTGCTAGCGTGCCACGTCCTTCGTATAGTTTTCCCGTGCATGTTTGCAAGTACATACGTTCTTGGACGTTTGGCCTCAATAATTTGGTATGGCCCTTCCTAGTTGCGGTCGAGTTTCTTTTGTCCCTGTTGTCGACTTGCTTCATTTTTTTGGAGTACGTGGTCTCCAACTTTGAGGTGTCGATGGCGGACCTTTTGGTTATAGTATTGCTCAGTTTGGTGTTTATATTTGGCTTCGTGTACTGCTTCCAGTTCCCTTCTTTCCTCTAAAAACTCTAGATTTAATCGAAGTTCTTTGTTGTTTCTACTTTCATTATACGAAGATATGTGGTAGGTAGGGATTCCTATTTTTTGGGGGAAGCACACCTTCAGATCCGTAAACCAAACTGCATGGGGTACAGTTGTTACCTGTTTTCGCTGTCGTGCGGTATGCCCATATCACATTCGATAATTCTTCAACCCACTGACCTTTTGACTTCCCTAACCTCGCTTTGAGTCCTTGTAAGAGGGTCTTGTTAGTCACCTCTTTTTGTCTGTTCGCTTGAGGGTGTGCCACTGAGGTAAATTGTTGCTTGATATTGAGCTCGCTACACCAATCACGAAAGGGATTTTACAAAAACTGCTTCCCATTATAGCTTATTATGATGCATGGGATTCCAAAATGGCACATGATGTTGGTCCAAACAAATTTAAGAATGTTGTTACCATTAATTGTAGCCAGCGGTGCAGCCTCTATCCATTTTGTGAAATAATCAATTACTAAGACTAAGAATTTTACTCTCCCCGGTGCCTCGGGAAAAGGGCCGACTATGTCGATTCCCCTTTGGTAAAATGGCCACGAACTGTAAATGCTTGTCATATCATATTGCGGTTTTCGCAATATAGGGGCGTGTTGTTGACAGTTCCGGCATGTGTTGACGACTTGTGTTGCATCTTTTTACATTGTTGGCCAATAATACCCTAGTTGCACTACTTTTTGGGCGATGGTCCTTGCTCCAGTGTGTGCTCCACAGGATCTAAAATGCGCTTCATGTAGAATGTATTGTGCTTGGTTCTTGGTTCGGGCCAATACATCTTAACCACGGCATTAAGTAACCCTTCCTATATAAAATACCTTGCTTTATTGAGTACGGTGGCGCTTTGTTTCGAATCTTTCTTGCGACGACCGGGTCGTCCAGGAGCTTTTCGTCTTTTAGGTTGATAAGGTTTTAAAATGTACCTTTTTTGGGGGTCGTTTAAGCCCTTAATTGATCACTTTTGTATCCGTTATTAGTTAATATCGTTCCTTTTCACTTTTTAGATCTCTTGAAGGCAAATTGCTGGAATGACACTTATTCGGACGAAAAGGCGTGAATATACGAAGAAAATTGCCAAAGTCAAGAATCGAGACACTCAAGCTGCTGAATTGAAAGGGGACGGCGTCAGGTTATACTTGTGACGTCGTCGGAACAAGTTTTGTGATGATACAGTAGCCAAATTGCTTATTTTCAAGTGACGGCATTAGGTTTTAAAAGAGTAGGGCGTCGCAGCTCAGACGGCCTAGATTTGATCCAGATGGCGTCAGAGACTCAAGGCGACGGCGTCACGGACATAAGGTGACGCCGTCAAAATGATAACGTGGCAAAGATGAAACACTAATAACGGCGACCCGACGACGTCACAAACTAAAGGGTGACGCCGTCGCAGTTGTAACCTTATATATAGAAACCAATTTTTTTAGTTTTCAGTGTGTAGTTTTGTAGAGTAAAATCCTAAACCGAACCAAGGCTGTCTTGTACAGTATTTTAGGGTTCCATACCCTATCTTACATCAAGATAAGTGTTTTACTTCATTAATTCAATTATGTCTTCAATTGATTGTGTGTATGCTTGCATGTTCCCCATGTCCGGCTAATTTATTTGTGTGTTTGCTTAGGTAATATGAAACTTAGTTATTGAATATTGATTGGTTGTCTCTTATCTTAGTTGTGATTGACCTAGTATTGCGATAGGTCATTCGTTGTGTTGTTAATGCTTGATTAATCTTTGTTGAACCTTAGTTTATAATCACCTAGAGTAATTGTAGGCTAAACATCCAAAGAATACCTTAGTGTTAAGTTTATAAATCCTATAGATTTTGTAGTCATTAACCTTTGGTTGCTTCAAAGAGTTAGGGATAAACGCATACCCTACGACCTTAGAGACACAACGCGATTAAGAATAAGGACGTGACAATTCAACCATCAATAGAAGATAACTAGGGAGTAATAAAGCCTAAGCAAATACATTTTTAATCATCATACGAGCACACAACAATAGACATAGACTACATTCACCTTAGCTTAGATAATTAGATAAGTAGAGTAATCGGTAGAAATACCAACCCCCAAATCCAAACCTCGAGATTCGTACCTTTCCATTTCCTAAAAAAATATAAAAAGAAAAAAAATAATCTTCCTCAACCCCAACCTTAGCGTAGTAACTTCTCACTAGCATTCCTATTCCCCTAGAGAACGATATCAATTCCCGTGGCTTACCCTAATACTACACTACAACGATTAGGTTCACTGCCTAGGGTGTTGAAAAACTTTCTCGACGAAATGGAAGTTCCTTTGACCCCGAACGCGCTGTGTAAGCGTATCATAGGTAATCAATAATGGGATCCATCCAAGTTACCTCTGATTCAACTATTGTGTTTATTATTGCGGCTTCAGTGCTCCGACATGGGATGATTTCAACCAAGACCTTTTTGGTGAGATGGGAAAATGAGGCCGAAGCAAGCTTGCTCAGAGCATATGCGCATTTATTTTAGGATCGTGGAATTTGCGTGATCGAGAAAATTTTGAAACTTTTTTGTAGGTGTTGAACTTTGGCTAAGTATCGCTTCATTGACTCCTCCAGCGCTTCGTATGTACCTTTTATTTGGTTTGTCACGAGCAATGAGTCACTGAAAACTTGTAAGCGATGAGCCCCCATTTTAGAAGCGAGCTCCAATCCCGCTATTAGGGCTTCATACTCAGCTTCATTATTGGATGCCAGAAACTCAAAACGTAAGGCGTATGTAACTTCTCTCCCATCCGGGTCTATCAGAATGAGACCTACTCCTGAGCATTCTTCGCTTGACGCCCCGTCAATGTACAGTATCCATATCAGTGAGTGTTTCTTTTTGAGTCTCTGGTTTCAATGTCATCGTTCCTCCTAACTTTTCAGAGTCGCAATTCTTTGGGGATTCGGCTATGAAGTCCGCAATTATTTTCCCTTTGACTGTCGTGCGTGGTTTGTATTTTATATGACGTTCTCCTAACTCGATGGCCCATTTAGCTAATCGTCTAGATTTTTCTGGTTTTAGCAACACTTGTCGAATCAGTTGGTTTGTTAGCACACATATTGTATGTGCTTGAAAGTATTGACGTAGACGACGGCCGGTGTGTACAAGCGCGAGGGTTAACTTCTCGAGAGGGGGTAGTTTACTTCGGCCCCCTGTAAGGCTTTACTGACGAAGTAGATGGGATTTTCAACATTCACCCTTTCTGCCATAAGTACCGAGCTTACTGTCTCGTGAGACACTGCTAAGTAGAGTGTAAGTGTTTCCCCTTGTGTTGGTACGGTCAAGGCGGGGAGGGATTGCAGGTGTTGCTTGAGTTCTTTAAATGCTAACTCGGCTTCATGTGTCTACCAAAAATTATTTTTATTCATACACCCCTTGAGTGTTTTGAAAAAGGGCAATGCTCTTTCTGATAACTTGGACAGGAAACGACCAAGGGATGCTAGCTTTCCGTTAAGGCTTTGGACTTCCCTGACTATACGGTGGGAGACGATATCGATAATGGCCTTGAATTTTTCTGGGTTGGCTTCAATTCCTTATCTGGTAATCATGTGCCCCAAGAACTGACCTGTTTCGACGCCAAAGACACATTTTTTTGGATATAACTTCATGTTGATTCGTCGTAGATTATGAAAGGTTCCTTCAATGTCTTCAATTAAACTTCCCACGTTTCTGCTTTTGATCACCATGTCATCGACATAGATTTTGATGTTTCGACCGAGTTGGTTGGAAAGTGCTTTGTCCACCAACCGTTGATATGTTGCTCCTGCATTTTTAAGCCCAAAAGGCATTTTCTCATAGCAGAAAGTCTCATGCTTCGTGTAGAAATCTATATTCTCCTCGTTCTCCTCTGTCATTCGTATCAGGTGATACCCTTTGTACGCGTTGAGGAAACACTTGAATATAAATCCTTCCAAGGACTCGATATTTTGGTCTATCTTAGGCAAAGGGTAGCTATCTTTTGGACAAGATTTATTTAGGTTCGTGAAGTCAATGTACATGCGCTAGGTTCCATCATTGTTTCATACCATTACCGGGTTGGAGACGCAGCGAGGGAAGTATACTTCCTTGAGGATTCGTGCTTCTACAAGCTTGATGACTTCTTGGTTGATTGCGTCATTGCGCTCCTTAGCCAACACGCGCTTCTTCTGCCTAACTAGAAAGGTGTGTGGGTGTATATTTAGCTTGTGTTCTGCGAGTTCTCTTGGTATTCCAGTCATGTCTGATGGCGACCATGCAAATATGTCGTGGTTAGCGCGCAATAACTTTTGTAATTCTTCTTTTAGTTTTGGTGGCAGGTTTGTGCCAATCATGACTTTCTGATTTAGGTAAAGGGAGTTTATCTCAACTTCTTCTTTCTCTTTTGTTTCCCTGTGGTGCGGGTGTGGTTATATCTTCCGGCTCCCGTTCTATTTTTCAAGAAACTTGGAGACATTCGTTTTTACGGGGCATGTCTCCTCGGACAATGGCGATACCTGACGGAATAGGGAACTTGAGGAGCGAGTTTATTGTTGAAGCAATCGCACCTAGTCGTCTCATTCCCCGTCTTTACAATATTATGTTGTAAGGCGACGGGGTCCGAACGATCATGAAATTTATGGTGATCGTTTTACTACCTTTCCCATTGCAATCAAAAGGGGTGAAGGGGATAGTTATAACTCCAAGTGGCCATAGTATTTGTCATGCAAATCCTGTTAGAGGTGATGTTGGAGATCGGATCGATGCTTTTGCTTCATTGGTTAGTTGTTGGAAACAATGTTCATACATTATTTCTGTCGAGCTCCCACCATCCACATAGACGCGGTGTATGATCCTTTCTCCAATGTAGGCCTGATGACGAGCGGGTCCTCACCATTACAATGTTCAGGAATCATATCTTCAGATGAGAATGCGATGTTGGCGTCTGATGGCAATGCCTCTGGTTGGTGATGTTGTGAGGGTCATTGTGTGCTTCTCATCAGTATTTTATTTGTTTCTTTAGGCTCGACAATCTTTTGCTTCCAATCAATTTGATTCTTCACTCTTTTTGGGCCTCCTGGAGAGCTTGGATTTTGATTGTTACTTTGGGTCTTTACACCCTTTGCATGATGGCATAAACGACCACTTTTTATGCACGCATCGATTTCTTTCCGCATGTCGATGCAATCATTGGTGTCATGCTCGTGGTCACTGTGGAACTCACAGTACCTTGTACGGTCTCTCCGATGAGCAGGGGCGAACATCCGCGATGGAGGTCGGAAAACTACCTTCCCTTCGGACGTGGCGTATATCTCTGTTGGAGACTTAACTAGAGGTGTGAAAGATGGTTTATAAACGTTGGAACGTTCATTAGGTCTTGCGTTGGGGTGAGGGATATATTTGTCTTTATGTCTCCTTGAGGTATCTCTGTAGCTTTATCCAGACTTATTGTCGTTAGTTGCCCATCTTGAGTCTCGTAGCCGATTTTTCGTATTTGCTTCATCGGCTCTTATGAAGTTGTGCGCTTGCGTGAACAAATCCTCCATGGATGTTGGTGGCCATGCTATGAGATCTTTGAAGAGCCTCCCTGGTCATAATCCACTGATGAATGCCTCAGTCATCATCCCATCTGAGCGGTCGGTCATATGCAATGTTTCTTTTCCGAACCTTTGGAAGTAGTCCCTAAGTGATTCGTTAGAACGTTGCCGAATACCCAGAATTTCTGCCTGGGTTTTCTGGAACCGTCTTTGCGGCAAAAAGTTTGCTCGGAATTTGTATCTTAGCTCGTGAAAGCTATTTATGAATCCTGGTGTTAAGTTATCGTACCAGAATCTTGTTACTCCGCTTAGGGTGATGTGAAAGAAACTACACCATGCAGGTTGCGAAAGTTTATGCACATTCATAGTTCCCATAAATATTGTCAGATGATCATCTCGGTTTGTTGTACCACCATATGTCTTTAGGTTGTTCGGTGATAACGCTACACGCGTCGTTCGGGGTCAAAGGAACTTCCTTTTCGTCGAGCAAGTTTTTCAACACCCTAGGCAGTGAACCTAATCGTTGTAGTGTAGTATTAGGGTAAGCCACGGGTATTGATATCGTTCTCTAGGGGAATAGGAATGCTAGTGAGAAGTTACTACGCTAAGGTTGGGGTTGAGGAAGATTATTGTTTTTATCTTTTTATGTTTTTAGGAAATGGAAAGGTACGAATCTCGGGGTATTGGATTTGGGGGTTGGTATTTCTACCGATTACTCTATTCGTCTAATTATCTAATCTAAGGTGTATGTAGTCTATGTCTAATTATTGTGTGCTCGTATGATGATTTAAAGATGTGTTTACTTAGGTTTTATTACTCCTTAATTATCTCCTATTGATGGTTGAATTGTCACGTCCTTATTCTTAATCGCGTTGTGTGTCTAAAGTCATAGGGTATGCGTTTATCCCTAACTCTTTGAAACTACCAAAGGTTACTGCCTACAAAATCTCTAGGATTTATAAACTTAACTCTAAGGTACTCTTCGGATGGTTTAGCCTACAATGACTCTAGGTACTATAAGCTAAGGTTCAACAAAGATTAATCAAGCATTCACTACACAACGGATGACCTATCGCAATACTAGATCATTAACAATTAAAATAAGAGACAACCAATCAATATTCAATAATTAAGTTTCATATTCCCTAAGCAAACACACAAATAAATTAGCCAGACATGGGAAACATGCAAGCATACACACAAGTAATTGAAGACATAATTGAATTAATGAAGTAAAACACTTATCTTGATGTAAGATAGGGTATGGAACCCTAAAATACTGTACAAGACAGCCTTGGTTCGGTTTAGGTTTTTACTCCAAAAGACTACACACTGAAAACTAAAAAATTCGGATTCTATATATAAGATTACATATGCGACGGCGTCACCTTATGATTTGTGACGCCGTCGGGTCGCCGTCATTAGGGTTTCGTCTTGGACACGTTAGTCTTGCAACGGCATCACCTTATGCTTGTGACGCCGTCCCCTTCAGTCTCTGACGTCGTCTAGATCAAATCTAGGCCGTCTGAGTTGCGACGACCTACTCTTTTAAAACCTGAAGCCGTCACTTGTAAATAAGCAATTTGGCTACTGAGCCGTCACAAAAGTAGTCCGACGGCGTCGCAGATAACACCTGACGCCGTCACCTTCAGTTCCAGCAGCCTGAGTGTCTCGATTCTTGACTTTGGCCATTTTCTTCGTATATTCGCGCCTTTTCGTCCGAATAAGTGTCATTCCAGCATTTTGCCTTCAAGATACCTAAAAAGTGAAAAGGAACAATATTAAGTAATAACGGATACAAAAGTGATCAAATACGGGCTTAAACGACCCCTCAAAAAGGTACATTTTAAAACCTTATCAAGTATCCCTACACTTGGTATTTGCTTGTCCTCAAGCAAATGTGCTTTTAGCCAATTAATTTATAAGTTAGGGGTCATGAAGCATTGGTTTAGAACAATCCACAACACATATAAGCCCCGCAAAAGTCATAACAAGCACGGAAATTATATACTAGCACCTCACATGGGGTGTTTGGATACTCACATCTCTCGGGTGTATATGAAATATAACAAGTTGGAAATGGAAGATAAACACTCATTAACCAGTCCTAGTACGTAGATTACCATAGGCTTGAGACTAGATCAAACCTCCATCGCTTTGGCGTAAGCACCTAGGAAAGACTATCAAAGAGGTCTTTTAAAGGGTTGTAATATTAGGCTTACGCTAGGGAAACAAAAGGTTTGGTGGGATAGGCTATTTAGTGGTGGCAAGTCAAAAATCTTTATGTTACAAGCATGCGAAGAATGGCGTTGCTAAGCCAAGACTCGACACTCTAGACTCTAGATAACTGAAAAAAACAAACATAAATTAAAAGATAGATGTAGGATGGTAGCCCGTATGTATTTTTTTTTCAACACTCTATTTTTTTTTCTTTTTCTCTTTTTCTATTTTTTTCGATTTTTTTTTTTTTTCATACACTTTTACTCTACCATCCTCTACGGTAACATCAAAA
>BPTQ01000008.1:24593386-24652068 GCA_019973895.1 Chrysanthemum seticuspe
CTTTTATTATCTACCATCCGCTAGACCTAAGATGGTTTCCGTTGGTTCTATCTTACCTAAGTTAAGGCTTCTATAGAGGGACAATGGAACAAGATTGATGCATGATCCTAAGTCGGCTAGAGCATCGGAAGTTCCAAGCCTACACGGAAGAGTGAATAGCCCGGGATCGTCTAACTTCTTAGGTAAATTATTTCGCACAAAAGCGGATCCATGTTTTCCAAGTTTTAGTTCTAGCTCATATTTTTCTTTTAAAGCATTATAATAAGGTGCATGAGCTAAAACTTCAAGAACCGGTTTTTCTTGATGGAGTTCCTTGTACTCCTCCTCTAGATTAGGTTTGGGTTCTTGGTTGACGGGTTTCTCAAGAGTAGGTTGATGAGTGTCTAAATACTCATCATTTTTGTACCATTTAAACTGCAAAAACATCTGAAAACACTCAGAAAGGCATCAAAATGATTAAAATATCACAAAAAAGTGTTTTATGTGTTTTAAATGCAAAAATGTCAAAATCTGGTGAAAAACGTATCAAGTTTGCATAATTGGCAGTTTTAGTCCCCCAAGTTTCAAAAGTTGTCAAAAACAGTCCCTGGTAAATCTAAATAAAGAGAAATGTTATTCAAGGTCCCTGAAATATTCTAATTTGTCAAAAATGGTCCTTGAATAAATCTTTTGTAAAATGGCAGAAAAGGTCCCTGAACTTTCAAAATTGTCAAGTTTGGCCCCTGGGAAATTGGAAAATTGCAAAATTGGTCCTTGCACTTTTGATGATTGTCACTTTTGGTCCTTAGAGCAACTTTGTTGAATTGACAGATTAGGTCCTTCAAATTTCAGATTTTACACAAAAAGTCCTTGTCATTTTAAAGCTAATACCTTACCTTGTCAAAATTGCATTTTGACCCTGCCACTATTACACCTTTATGACCCTTTGACCTTTCCTGTTTTTGACCCCTTGGTCAACACCCAGTCAAACACTCAAACTGCTTTCCCTCCCAACAAGGTTTCTCCCCCACTAGGCCCTGCAACCTCTTCCACCACCTCTCCAACTCCAGTTTCCAACACCTTATCTCCTCAAAATCACTCACCTCATCATTACAAACCCACCCCCCCCTAGTGCTAGCTCAGAAGACCCAGAAGTCAAATGGTGCCTTTTCCCGCCAAAATGATAAAACCAGGCAATCCACTCATTACTCACCCATTGGTCCAATTGAGAGGTGGGATTCAATCAGAGAGCCACGTGGAGCTCAGTTGGAGCATAAAAGAGGAAGAGGAACAAGTGAAAAGACCATGTAGTGTAATTTTATTTTTTGTCATGTCGTTTTAACTATTTTTAAGTTTCCAGTCTTTGTTTCAGTTTTCAAGCACTTTATTATGTAATCTCAGTGTGATAATAAACTTTTTAAGTGATCAATTTTAAATCCCAAGTTCAAATTTATGTTATGCAATTTACAAGTTTATGTATCTATGATTATCAGTTGAAAAGGTATAATAAGTTCATATAAGCTTCCAAATAAGCTTTTATAAGCTTACTCTAGCTTATTACTTACTCAGAAAATCATTATTCCAATTTTACTCTCAAAATTACCTTGGTCAACGAAAGTCAACTGTTGAAGCTTCTATTGGTTTGGACATGATATTTGGTGATGCAGAGGTGGATTTGGTTACATTTGGGTATAATTAGTTTAGTTTAGTATGGTAATGGTTCTGTTTGAGCTTCTCCACAGTTGGACTTCAAGTTGGTTTTCATTCTCTTCTCCATTAAAATATGTTGATCCTGCATACCTATTTGAATTGCTATAGGCTAGTTATTATGGTTAGAATTTGATTCAATCCAGTTTATAGAGTAGAGTTTAATCTCTTTTGAGTATTGGATGGTAAGCTTTCATGTAATTTCTAGTTAGGATTAGTGAGACAGTCCTATTAAGGAGTGTTTGGGTCTGCTTATTAATTGATGTTAGAGTTAGTTCAAGTCATTGGTTTTACTTGTTTCATGTCATATAAGTACTTAAGAACTCTGTGCTAGCATAAAAACCAGTCCTTATTTTCATAAAAGTCAAAATCTCATGTAAATGCCCTTCACAGTTAACTGTTTGTAATTTTGAGTTGCCAAATTCATTTTACAAGCTTTAAAGTTGTTGGTTAAGCTTTAGATAATCTTTTCCTAGCTTATTATAACTTATTCAGTCATTAAAATCAAACTAAAGTTCAAGAAAGTCAAACATCCATTTTTGGTTTTCAAAAGTCAAAATTTGGAAATCCAGTTTTTTGCAAATCTTTCTTGATCTCTCATGTATTCATTTCTTCATTAAAATCTATGAAACTTTGGGAAGTGCAAGTTCAGTAGGTCTAGTGTAGAGATATTAGTTTTGTTTTCCATTTCTCAAGCTCCAATAAGCTTTAAATAAGCTCCCAATCAGGCATGAAATGCCCTGTGCACACTGAGTGTGCACAGGCACTTCTTGCAGACCTCTCACAAGCTTCATTGAAGCTTGTGAGGAGCTGGTTTTTGGTCATTGTATAGTTATCCAGGTCTATTTTAAGTCCCAATAGCTGTTTTCCCTTTTAGCTTATTTGTCTAGCTTGTGCAAGTGCTTAAAAGTACCTACTGATCACTGTTTTTCTTTAATAAGCCAATAAGCTCAAAACCAACTTAAGCTTCTTTAGTGATCTAAAGTACTATTAAATGGTTAAGATAGGTTTAATATAACATTACCTAGCTTCTGTTCTCATCAGGTACTCATTTGTGGCTTATTGCTTAATTTGAAGTGCTTATTTATAAGCTAATCCACAGCAGTAGCTTTTTCCTCCACATAAGCATATGTTTTTATATTTTTTTTAAACTTAGAATAATATTTTAACATTTTCCTGAATTTTTCAGATTTTTCTAAGTTGTTTTGCTATTTTTCTGAATTTAAATTAGTTTTTAATCCTTTTTAATTAACTTTAAATACAAATAATTAAGAAAAGTCTCAAAAAAATAATTTTTCATTTTTCTTAAGTTTAAATAAATGTAAAAAGCTTAAAAAGTATTTTTCCCTATTTTTCTCCTTTTATTTGGTATTTTTAATAATTTAAATTAGTTTTAAATAGTTTTAAATTAATAATAAATATATAAAAAAGTCTAAAAAATATATTTTCAGTTTTAAAATTAGTTTTATCATATTTTAGATTTTTCTAAGTCTTAATTTTATTTTTCTAGTCTTATTTCATATTTTCTTTTATTTTAGAGTATTATTAAATAGTTTAAAATAGTTTTTAATTAATAATAATTAATTAAATAGTTATAAAAATAATTTTATTTTTCTAATAATTTTCTTTTATCATTAGGATTGTAAAAATATCATTTTCATATTTATAGGTCTTTTATTTCTTTAAAACTCACTTTTTATTTTGTACGTAGACGTAATTTTATTTTAAAACGTAAGTTTTAAGCTTTTTAGTTTTAAACGTTCATCGCCTTTAAAAATAGTGATAGCGTTTATTTAATAGATTTTAACTTTTTAATTTTCTTAATTTGCATTTAAGTCGCTGTTATTTGTAAATCTTTTCTTTAGGTAATTTTCCATCGAAAACCTTACTGATCGCTATCCTTAGTGATCATTCTATCATCTGAAGTTGTTTTAAACACCAATTCATCCTCCGTGGGACTTAACGACCCGGGGAAACACTATATTCTCCTGATCTTAAATTGCATTGGTGTGTAATCTGTTTTGAGTTCCTTACGGCTGATCATTCACAAGTGATCAGCTTGCGTGAGAAAACTTGACGGTTTCGCACCGATCATAGGTTCTACCAATGGTGCGGGGCCTTGGTACCTCATTTTGGATTGCTTGAAACCCTTGTTGATAGCGTTTACCGAGTGAACCGTAGGATGTGAAGGGCATGGATTCGCACTCTCCCATGGTGAACAAGAACATGAAGTCGATGAAATCGAACTCACTTTTGGGTTCTTTATAGTATCACTTGGGAGTGCACCAATTTCCCGGTCATTAAAGGCTTTTAAGAGGGCATCAAGCTTGTTTGTCATCTTGCCTTGTCGCTGCTTGAAATCGGCTTCAAGCTTAGTTAATCGAGTTTCTTGAGATGACATGAATCTAGATGCAATTGCCTCAAGACTAGTGGGGTTCCCGGCGTTTGGAGGATTGAACCTATTAGGTGGACTAGATGAGCTTTGGGTTGTGCTTGAATTTTGGTTCCACTTAAGGTTAGGGTGATTTCTCCATGAGGGGCTGTAAGAGTTTCCTAAGTTGTTTTGTTCGGGCTTGAAAGTGTACCACTTCTCTCCCGCTCCGTCGGTACGCGTGGAGGCGTAGTCCTCAAAAGCTTGTTCGGGGAGTCTTGTGCAATCACGAGTGTCATGAGGACCACTACATAACTCACAAGGTAGAGTGATTTTATTCACTTGATGTGAAGACTTAGGATTTTCGTAGGAGCTCATTAGGAATTTAACTTGATCTTCAAGCTCGAGCATCCTACGGTCGGAAGATTTTGAGTCAATGGGAGGTAAGGAGATTGCCTTAACGGTTTTGGGCAACTCACGGGGGTCATTCCAACTTTCATTGTCATAGAGAGCAAGGTCCTCTCTTATACCCCATGATTCTTCCGTGGTGAGGTCACTAAGTTTTCCACCGGCCGCTTGGTCAATGGATCGCTTGGTGGGGAAGTTGACAAGATCATAGAAGAGTTGGACTTGAAGCCAAAGATCAATGCCGTGATGAGGGACTTTATGGAGTAAGTCCTTGAATCGAGTCCATGCTTCGTAGAGAGATTCACCTTGATGTTGTTGGAACATCAAGATATCATTCCTAAGCTTAGTGGTTCTCCCCGGTGGGAAAAATTGAGCAAGGAAGCGAGAGGTGAGATCATCCCAACTTGAGATGGAGCCGGCGGGAAGTCGCTCAAGCCAATTACTAGCTTGGTCCCGTAGAGAGAATTGGAAGAGACGCAGACGCGTGGTCTCCCGAGTAGCAGCATCGAGGTCGACGGAATCGACAATTTTAAGGAAATCCTTAAGATGCTGATTAGGATCTTCGAAACGAAGTCCATGGAATGCACATCCGTTTTGCACCAACCGGATGGTGTCGGATCGCAGGGCCATAGTTTGGGCTTGGTCGGGAAGCTCAATGGTGTTCCTATAGCCTAGGTGGCTTGGTCTCGAGTATTCACCAAGAGTACGGCCTCTTGGCGGGTCATTTGGTGGTAGGTTGATGAATGGTGGTTGGTTATCACCTTCCATAATGAAAAGTGATGAGGTTACGAACAAAGGTCACGAAGAAGGGGAATAGACTATGAGAAAGCTAAAAAAAAAAAAAAAAAAAAAAAAAAAAAAAAAAAAAAAAAAAAAAAAAAACTTACTTGATAGGAATCAAGCAAGGAAACCTAAACGAGGTGGACTCCTAACTAGCTATTCTATTCCCCGGCAGCGGCGCCAAAAACTTGATAACGCTACACGCGTCGTTCGGGGTCAAAGGAACTTCCTTTTCGTCGAGCAAGTTTTTCAACACCCTAGGCAGTGAACCTAATCGTTGTAGTGTAGTATTAGGGTAAGCCATCGGTATTGATATCGTTCTCTAGGGGAATAGGAATGCTAGTGAGAAGTTACTACGCTAAGGTTGGGGTTGAGGAAAATTATTGTTGTTATCTTTTTATGTTTTTAGGAAATGGAAAGGTACGAATCTCGGGGTATTGGATTTGGGGGTTGGTATTTCTACCGATTACTCTATTCGTCTAATTATCTAATCTAAGGTGTATGTAGTCTATGTCTAATTATTGTGTGCTCGTATGATGATTTAAAGATGTGTTTACTTAGGTTTTATTACTCCTTAATTATCTCCTATTGATGGTTGAATTGTCACGTCCTTATTCTTAATCGCGTTGTGTGTCTAAAGTCGTAGGGTATGCGTTTATCCCTAACTCTTTGAAACTACCAAAGGTTACTGCCTACAAAATCTCTAGGATTTATAAACTTAACTCTAAGGTACTCTTCGGATGGTTTAGCCTACAATGACTCTAGGTACTATAAGCTAAGGTTCAACAAAGATTAATCAAGCATTCACTACACAACGGATGACCTATCGCAATACTAGATCATTAACAATTAAGATAAGAGACAACCAATCAATATTCAATAATTAAGTTTCATATTCCCTAAGCAAACACACAAATAAATTAGCCGGACATGGGAAACATGCAAGCATACACACAAGTAATTGAAGACATATGCGACGGCGTCACCTTATGATTTGTGACGCCGTCACCTTATGCGACGGCGTCACCTTATATATAAGATTACATATGCGACGGCGTCACCTTATGATTTGTGACGTCGTCGGGTCGCCATCATTAGGGTTTCGTCTTGGCCACGTTAGTCTTGCAACAGCGTCACCTTATGCTTGTGACGCCGTCCCCTTCAGTCTCTGACGTCGTCTGGATCAAATCTAGGCCGTCTGATTTGCGACAACCTACTCTTTTAAAACCTGAAGCCGTCACTTGTAAATAAGCAATTTGCCTACTGAGCCGTCACAAAAGTGGTCCGACGGCGTCGCAGATAACACCTGATGCCGTCACCTTCAGTTCCAGCAGCCTGAGTGTCTCGATTCTTGACTTTGGCCATTTTCTTCGTATATTCGCGCCTTTTCGTCCGAATAAGTGTCATTCCAGCATTTTGCCTTCAAGATATCTAAAAAGTGAAAAGGAAAGATATTAAGTAATAACGGATACAAAAGTGATCAAATAAGGGCTTAAACGACCCCTCAAAAAGGTACATTTTAAAACCTTATCAGTCGGCACCTTCAGCCCATCTGGCATGTTATAGTCTCTTATTCGTGCGGTAAATGGCGAAGCCACCAAATTGCGTATCCTCCATTCCGTCTCTTTGAACATAAATGGCTCGCTGTAAAAAGCAGCATTGGATGTATGTTTTTGTTTTGGGATCCCATCTAGGTCATCGGTTGTCACCCTACCTCTATTTATTGGCTTTTCGGGCAGCATGGCATCTTCTGGCTTCTCCTGAACTGCTCCTTCGGTCAAACCTTCAAGGTCTGTCTGCCATGGTTCTATGATAGGATGATCATCGTGGTTGGGTATTGATGTGTGGTCAACCTCTTTCCTTTTTGAGGAAAATGATGAATACATGGCATTGATTTGTTCAAAATTCTGGACCACGAACTGCATGACTGGGTTTCCGAAGGCATTTTCAGACATGTTTTCGGGAGTATGATCAGGTGTGTGATTTTCGGTAGTGGTGTGGAAAATGTTCGTCCTCACCGGCAATTCGTTGGGGTCGGGCTCACTTGGTCCTTCCTCCAAGGTTCCTTCCGGTACGGTAAATGGAGTTTCTTCCGCCATATGGTACTAGCTTCAAGAGTTCGTGGGAATTATTTCAGTCCCACGGATGGCGCCAAATGATGATACCAAAATTAGCAGGTCCGTGAATGGGGTCTGTGATGTCTAACGAGCGAACCTAGTTATCTGTATCACTCAAGAAAGAAAAGCCACGTTAGAACTTATCCCGGGGTTTTGCCCCGGGATTAAGCTCTGACGCTCAAGTGAGATGATATCATAATTATCGAAAGCATTTACTATAGAAAGAAAATTAAGCTATTGTATTTAAGTTGTGTCCTTTGGCAACTTACCTGCCATCCTTTTATAGGCGAGTAACGAATCAAATCTTGGAATCGGATAAGAAGCGAATATATGTGACACTCGAATATATTCTCTGCCATATTCTCTGAGAAAGGGAAGGAGAATAGCTTGCCCTGTTTGTTGCACCTTGGGAATGGAAACATGGGGTACTCATTCCATTCCCAACCCTCAGTTTTGATTCTTCAAAAAAAAATAGAAATCTGAGAATAAAAAAATAACAAAGTAGTCATTCTCCGTCCTTATTCCGTATGAATCGAAAATCTTCTCCCAAAATGAGGGGTATGTATACCTGCACGTGCAATGCACATTTAACCCAAAAAAATCCTCCAAAACCACATCTCGAAATCTCAAACATTATCACCACCATCAAATTATAATTAATTCCGATTATAAAGTTTATTGCATCAATCGAACGCATCAAATCTGTGTTCTTGGTCATTACTATTTCTAAAACAAAAATTCAAGATATATATTTCTGTTTCATCTTGCTTGTTATGTATATTAATTTTTTTGTATCTTAGTGACCATCATTAACTGGGTTGCGCCTATTGTGTTTACACAATCTTGTTGATTTTATGTTTGAGAAAAAAAAATAAAGAGCATGTTTGTATGATTTTCGTTCATGATCAATTGAGCAGTTGAATTTACACGCTTGCTTTCACAATCGCATTGTTGCATTTAAAAGTAAGGCTTTAATAACCATTGAAGATGGTATGGTGTTCACTGATGTCATCTAGTGCATGCCATATGTTTGACAAATAATGTATCTAATTATTAAGTTTACCTGTTTTTCTTTTTTTGGCGAAGGGTTAGTTTCCTTTCAATTTTATGATATTGGACAAGCAACATACATGAGAGTTAAGTGTTGCCGCCACTCACACGAACCTAAGATTCAACCTCTCGAGGATGGTGCCACTTTGATCATGTGCTAGAGGGGATTAATTTGTATCAGCACCCATCATGAAGTGTGTATGATAAATGAACATAGATGTTGCCTTGTAATGGAAATCATTGTTATTTTTTAATAAAAGGTTATTGTTTGGCTCAAATGCAATATGTTGGTTAATACTTAATTTAGCTCGTAAGTACAAATGTGTAATGTATATCGTGATAAAGTGGCCACTTTATATGAAAACCACATGTTGTATATGAGTTTTATGGTAAAAAACAAAGTTTCGGAACAAGTTGCGTCTTTCAATTGCATTCGCACGTTACGAGTTACGACCCAACCATATATGTAATACGCATGAAACCATTTTCAATAATCAAATGGTAATTCCATTAATTAGATACTTTTCCATTCCAATACATAACGCAACCAAACACGAGAAATGTTCTTCTCGTGTCGATTCTATGGTTCAACCAAACAGATGAATCAATCATCTTTCTACAGATCTATTCTCTTTCTCTGCAATTTCATTCTCTGCTCTGTTTCCATTCTCAACCATTCAGTCGTACCAAACGTCCCCTTACATCCTATCCGAGTATTTGTCATTTGCTCAACTAGTGCAATTGGGAATTTATTGTCATTTTTAGAAGATAATTTGTTTTACCAACTTGGAGCATTCATTTGCAATGTTTTCAAACCCGGGTCGACCCAGCCAGTTCAACCGGTCGGACCGGTGCCCGGCCACAAAAACGGGTCAAAAAAACCCGGGTTTCTAAAACCGGGTTAACCGATTAGACCCGCCGGGTTTTGAGTGACCTGGGTCTTGAAACCCGGGTTTTGTTTTTTTTCAAATTTTTTTTATAAAAACCGGGTTGACCCGTGTAGACCCGGCGGTCGAGCCGGTTGACCCGGTGGTCGAACCAGTTGACCCGGTCGAAAAAAATAAAATAATAATAAATGGAAAACCGGGTTGACTCGGCGGTCGAACCGGTGCCCGATGACTCGACCAGGTCGATTAAAAACCCGGTTTTTAAAACATTGTTCATTTGACATACATGTAACTTATTCACATGCATCAAAATATCACTTTATTTTTTAATTGTATAGTTTAGTTATTTTGCATACATGTTTACGTGCATATATGAATTTGTTAGTATAAATGTATTTTGCATGCAAGTTCCGAGCATGCATATGTTTCTCGCGTATGTGCTGTTATGTCCCCGAGCGTATATACGCCTTTTGCATATATACGTTATTACCCAAAACAGAATAAACTTAAAGTTGGATATTTTGGAGAAGGAAACAACAGAAATTTGGTTACCGGAAATGAAAAAAAAAATTCTGTAAATAAAAACCTGTAAAATAATTGAGAAAGTTACTGGTAAAAGAAGACAAAACTGTTAGCTTATGCACAATATTCAACAATGGTTATGAACAGAAAAAAGAAGTTAAAAGTGAATATGTTGAAATGAACAAAAAATATAGACTAGTAGTTATGTTGTATCACCTTCTTTCTCTTAGACTCCCGTTGTTCATAACTTCAGATAAGATTATGGGCGATGACATTGAATTCGTACCACTTGAGGCAGTTGTAAATGTAGTCGTAGTTGTGTTTGTTGTTGTATTTACAGAGGACGTAGGTTCATCGTCACAAAAAGTGTTGGTAATATCATTGAAATCCCAATCTGTCAAATAACTAGGCTTTGTTGTGACAGCACTAATCTCAACATCACCTGAAAGCATTGTTATCACACGGGACATTGCTGGTCTTAATGATGGTGATGCTTGAACACACATAAGGGCCACACCTATCATACGCTTAGCTTGCTCCTCATCAAAAGATGTCAAAGATGGATCTATAAGGTCCAAAGGCCGGCCAATTTCATATAGACTCCATGCCTGGAAATACCATAAAACTTATTTCGTTATTACATATCAAATTACAAAAGTTATTTTCATTGTAGGCCAGCGTGCATGATGATTATACATGGCTGTATTTTATCTCAAATGGGTCAAAATCAACAAGTTTAGCTATAAGATTACGGGTCAAATTGGTTGAAAGTTGTCACAAGTCTATTTTTACACGTGCAACCTCCTAGTTGGCTTCTTGCCAAGATATATTTATTATTGTTTCGATATATCCACATCGAACGCATAAATAAGTTTGAAAATATTTCATACTGGACAGGTCAACCGACATGTAACAAACATGACCTGTTCTAACCCAGTTACTTACCCATTGAAGAAGATACTTTTGCTCAGAATCCAGTTTATCGTCATAATTTGGCCTTCCACTAAGAATCTCGAGACAAACAACTCCAAATCCAAAAACATCAGCCTTTGATGTTAGATGCCCACGCATTGCATACTCTGGTGCAAGATAGCCACTAAATAGGAGCAATTATAAAGGATTAGCTTGTTACTTAACAAATTTAAGGCACGTCTTTATGAAGGTTGAAGGAACTCACATAGTTCCTGCAACTCGTGTACTCATGTGGGTTCTTTTATCATCATATAGTTTTGCTAATCCAAAATCTGATATTTTGGGGATAATTCTCCGTCAAGCAAGATATTACTTGCTTTGACATCCCGATGCACAATTCTAGGCCTCGATTCTTCATGAAGATAAGCTAGTCCTTTTGCTGTTCCCAAGCATATATTGAAACGCGTTGGCCAGTCAAGGCGCACATCAGTTTTCCCTATAAGATATCAAGATAATAAGATAAGTAGCGTTTGATATGATGACTAAGATCACACGATAGGCTGATATTTCTTTTCATGATTTTAATTTAGAAAATATTATCACAATTGAAAATATGGTGATGGACAGGATTACTCGTGTTTATACTTTCCATTTTCCGTTGCTTAATCATATTCGTCCAAAAGACGATAGCATAAGAGTTATAGGGAGCACAACTGTCGAGTTGGGTTATGGGTCCAAAGATGCTACCTTTGTGCAGCTAGAAACAGGTCAGGCAGTTGACCCGGAACACCTTTTGTCTATTTGAAGTGTGTCAATTATGATGAGTAAATTTAAATTATTTCTTATTATAATAAATCTTTTTGTTCAGAATATGTATATTTTAATAATAAAAGATCAAGGTATATAAATAATTTTCATACCAAATAGTGCCTGATCGAGGCTTTTGTTTTCAAGATACTCGTAAACCAAAAGTCTTCTAGCTCCATCAATACACGAACCATGCAACTTCACAAGGTTCCAGTGTTGGACAGCCGAAATGGTTGAAATTTCAGTTATAAACTGACTCCTTCCATGGTGTGATGCTACTGAGAGTTGCTTCACGGCTACTACACTTCCATCATTCAATATCCCCTGGGACAAATAAGAGCTAGTTAAGATATTTTTAGCACAAAACTTACAAATAATTATGATCGTTTAGTTCAAACTGCATTATTGACAGCATAAAAGATCCCCCGAAAATAACTAGTAACAATAATTTGAAGTCCCAATGCATTTTTTATTATGTTTGGTAAAACGCACATCTCCCCAGATATGATACAGAAACGTTGTAATATCAAACCTTGTAAACAGGTCCAAAACCACCCTCTCCGAGCAAATTTGATGGACTGAAATCTGAAGTTGCAGATTTTAGTTCCGAATAGGTATAAGTATTTACTTTGGGCCCCATTCCAAGAAATTCTGCAAAAAAAGATAACCCAAATAAAACAAGGAAAAAGGTAGAATTCCCTCCAAAAGAACAAGAAGGAAGAAAGAAAATGATAAGATATTGCGGATATATAATATTACCATCTTCTTCCTGATATTTTGACTTCCTTTTCATGTATAAACCAAAAACTAAGAGAAGAAGGGCGACAGATGCCACCCCAACTACGATACCAACGATCATTCCAGTTTTCTTAGATTTGCTCTTAACCTTAAAACCTGAAAATAAAACAATCAGCAGCTAATAGAATCATAAGGGTTTTTTTGCATAACATAGTATACCAACTACTTTTTCATCTGTCCTGTTTTAGTCATTGTACTTTTTTGTACATCCGAGTTATGAAAGTAGGGCTTCCTGTCCCGTTTTGCCCATTTCAAGATTATTGAATTAACCAAACAAGACATAAAACCATCTTTTAATGACTCAGATTTAGAAGTACAATAACTAAAACGAGATAAACGAATGTTGGTATTTTATGTATATCTATAATTTCGTACCAGGAGAAACTCTGATGGCAGAAATTAGAGGTCCATAAGCTCCTCGTTCTGGTATGCAACAGGTTCCCTTCCCAGCCCAGAACAAATGAATCTCGAGATAATTTTGTGTCACAGTAACACTGAAATCCTTAACAAGAGCCCTTCCAATACCACCAGCCTCCTTTGATATATCGAAGTCCCTCTGTCTACGATTTCCCTATAGAACATCAATGAAGAAATTTAGATATTTTAATACTACCTAATAAAGTCACTCATCTCGTTATTATTAGCTATGTTCATTTACAACTTCATTATATGTCAGATTTTTTAACTTCAGTTTCCACAGTAAGTTTAGAACACAAGAATGGAATTTAAGCAATCTTTAAGGAAATGGAAAAACGAATGCTTTTCTGTCCTACACAAGTTGTGTATATATAATAAGAGTGTTATTTATGATTACAACCTCTTCAACCCATTTGACCCGTTCCTTTTGAAGTCAATTTTTTCTTCAACCCATTTTAGAAAAAAACACAACCCAAACTAACCCATTTATTAGTAAGCGGGTCAAAAGTGACACCTAAACTTCCCTAAACTTCAAGACAATCAGTGAATCACAATTAAGCTGATAATCAAGATGTAAATAAGGCCTACCTGAATGTAAATATCAAAGACACGCCTCCCAGTGCCCTGCCATATGCTTGTATTTCGGTTAAAAACTGTCTCCGCAAAGAAAAGGCTTATAGTATAAGGACCATTTTGTAGTCCTAAACCATAGTATCTAAGGGATCCCGGAGACTTTCTTGAAGTTCTGAAAAGCTCTGGATATCTTGTGTTGTCGACTGTTATTGTAGTGGATGCTATAAATGATGGGTCATCTCGGTCAATGACAATACCACCATTACTCACAGCCCATTTGTCTTCTATATCAAAGGAGGCTGGTCCAAGGTCTGTTGAGTTCTCAGTCTCGAATAAGATGCCATTAGCAGACCTCATTTGTGGGCCGCCACATTTGATTGCAAAGCTGGTATCTTTAGCAAGCAACAAAGATCATTATCAATCGCCATGTCATCACTTCTGAACAGATCTGATGAATATAAAGTTTTTGGAGGATAACTCATTAACGCATACAAAAAAAAAGGATGACATACATGGATTCGTGCTCCTGTTGCAAGGGAAGTCTCGTTGGAGACAATTTAATCCTGGGAAAGTACTGCATATGAAAATGCAATTATTTAGAATAAAAGAGAATATTGAAAACAAATGTCTAATATTTTGACTACTTGAAGTGTCTTGGAATTTTATTCGCAAGGGTTGCGTCCCTTTACTGGTCATTGTGACGCTTTTTTTTTTTTTTTCACGGAAAAAAAAAGTTTAGGGATACAACAACAACAACAAACCCAATCCCGCCGGGGCAGGGTATGGGGGAGGTAGAATGTAGACATATCCTACCCCTACCCCAAGATATACCCGGAAATAGGGAGATTGCTTCCAATGAGACCTCCGGCTAGTGCATGTGTGCGGGTGAAGGAGAAAAGCTGAGAGAGCAGAAAAGGCAGAAGACAACATACAACAAGCAAGAAAAAAGCAGGCAAAACACGCAAACAGAACAAAGCAAACAACCTAAGGCAGCAACACAGAGCAGAGCAAAGCAACGCGCGGGGCCTAAGGCTGAGGCAATATATCTAAAATTTCAAGAAATAATAAATAAAATAAATTAAAAATAAATAAATAAATAATCATACAATATTGTAAGATAAGTTAGAGCAGCAATTTCTTCAAGTAAAACCCCTTGCCGGTTAAGTTGTCTGATTTTCCTGTAAAAGAAAAATGATAGATTTTATGATACTGCATTTAGAACAAACAGCTTTGTAGCGTTTGCAATAATGTTTTCGATATTATCTATTTTTTAGTGTCAGAATAATCAAATTTTGGAGGAAGAGGAGGTGCTATAGATGGAAACCTTAAAGTATCTTCCCACGAGTATATGATTATCCTGTTTTTATCACTATTAGAATGCCAACCTAATACATCCGCATAACTATACTGATTTCATTTACTGTATGAACAAATATGTAATCCACCTAAAAGCACTTGTGATAAGACTTGATTATGGGGTGTTTGGGTAATCTTGGTTATAACAGCTTATCAGCTTACTGTGTTTTGATACAGCTAATCACTTTTGAGTGTTTGGGTTGAGCAAAACAGTGGATTCTCATCAGCTTATGGAAGATGTTTTGGGCGAGCTTAATTTGATGAGCAAATGCAAATCCATACACTATCTGCAGCATTGTGCTTTTATACAGCATACGTCATTCAAATAAGCTTCCCCAAACAGGCATTTTCTTAATCACGAACATGGCAAACTGCTTACTTTGTTGAGAAGTTCAAATTAAAACAAGCAGTTTTGCCATTCAAACTGCATATCTTATGTTGAAAAATGCTATAAGCAATCCCATGCACCCTAATACGGTGTTTCGGATTGCTTATTTAAAACTTCTTATTAGCTTAAACCTGCTCATTGTAAAGTGTTTGTTTCCTTTAATATAAGCAAATCTGCAAATAAGCAGTTTCATCCAAACACTAAAAGTTGATTGACGAGCACTTAAAATCAATCCCAAACAGCCAAACACCTCTAAATAGAGCAACTGAATCAAGGAAACAAAAGACTTACAGTTTCGTAATATGACAAGTGGTGTTGCTGTCAAATGTACAGTCGCATTCTATGGATGGGTTGTTGTAATCAACGTCAAAATCTGGTCCAAGTGCTGTTCCAGTGCATGGTTCTCCACTTATGTTCCACAAATTATTCTGAATACGAACGTCCCATTTTTGAAATATGGTATTTAACGCTCTCACTGTTCCATTAAAAAGGAAAATGATGATTTATTGATCGATGATGCATGGTTTGAAACATATAGCTGATATCTTTAGCAGATAGAGAGTCATAGTGAGTTTAACCAGTTGACTTGCAACGATTAATATACCTAAAGCAGCTGATAACTGGATATATAGCATTCGAACTTTACATACTGTTAAAAGATAATTTCGGATATCTGACTTGTTCTAAATGTATTAATTACGATTTTTGAGCTGCGGATAATTAATCTGTTAAGCATTATAATGAAACTAAATCTAAGCATATGACAATCTAGAGGTCAAATAGTTGGTTTTAAAGAACCAATATCCAAGTAACATACATGTGGTGCTTTAAATAATCATACTACTTTTCAAACACTTAAGCAGCTGTTGTCATACTATCACAACTTCAATCAGCATATGTCACTGCCAAAGACTTGGTAAACCAGTCTTTGTCAAAAGCATCATGTATCATAGTTATTCATAAAACTTACGTAAGTCAAATGAACTATTTTTTCTTAAAATAGACATCGATATTAAATGATGCAAGAAAATGTCACAAAGGTCGATACATTGCAATTTGACAAATTTATAGACAAAGTCATACAAAAGCAAAACTATAAAATAATTTTAGTAGTACATGCAAGACTCTTTCACATGGTCAGATGCACCACATTTAGTATACATCTATTTCAACTACAAAATCTAATAAATGTGACAAAAAATTTAGAACCGAACCACATTTTGTACTACGCTTATGGAAAAATAATTTGTACAGCACAAAGAGCTTAAGCGCAACAAAAGGTAATGACAAAAAATTTCAGGTCATCAGTATGTAACTCTTTACAAATGTGATATACCAACTGTTAATTTGATAATCTGAAATTTACTGCAGCACAACGCAGGAAAATATACAACCTTAGTTCTGAAATAAGTTATTGAACATGATGGCTAACTAAAAAAGTAATGTGGTTGCAATTGTCAACTCTAACAACTTGGAATAAAATGATTAATTTATGCAAAAAGTTGTTCAAATGTCTCTTTTTCACTAATTTTCTGGAATTTCTAAACTATTCATATTTATCTAACACCATAATATAACGATGGTCAATAACTTGCTAAAAATAAAGTCGCCATCTTTGACCACCAAATGTTTACTTTAAAGTTCAAACACTAGTACCAAACTTATCGTTTCAATATTGGAAAATAGATTCTGGTTTTAACGTTGATCTATAGTATATGCGCTTACACATAGCTTTATAATCAAATGTATCATTATCTAATAATGCATAAAAACTGACCTATTTGGTAATATCTTCTATCTTATCTTTCCTAAATAAAATTATCTAACCTTTAGATAATTTTTTTATTTATGTTTAGGTGTTGGTTAGGAAAGGTCCGAAAACTAGTTTTACCATCGGTTAGGAATGTGATTGTCTATGTTCTACGTCCCTCATACGTAGTTGCGACCAGAATCGTTACTGTTGTTGTTTAATTAAGGGATTATGTATACTGAGGCCGTCCAACTATTAAACAATTTTCTTTTTGGCCACCTATTTATTTAAACTAACTTATGGGCCACCCAAATATGTGTTTGTTTTCGTTTATACCAATCTCGCTCAAAATCTTGGCAGAATTTTGTACAATTTTAAAAATAAAGCTAACTTTAACATATCAAAACAATAAAAGTAAAAATTTAAACTATAATTGTAACATTTTCGATTCAGATTCACCTAAAAATAACTCGCTTAATGCAACTAAACGAAAATGAAATTTAGAGTTTGGCTTACGAGTTTATCAGCTTTATTAACGGGGTGTTTGCTTAAGCTTATTTTCGGGCTTTTTAGCTTATGTGATTACGGCTTATCTTTCATAAGCTCAATTTTTTGGCTTATTTCAAAACTTTTGGACTTATTTAATATAAGTCCATAAGTCTCTAAATAAGCTGGAAAATTCAAGCTTATGAAACATAAGGCGAAATCAGATAAGCTCATGAGCCCAAAAATAAGCTTAAACAAAGACCCTCTAAGTTCAAAGCTTGTAATCTAAAAAAATATTAGTTAATCATATTAAGCTATACACAATCAAACAAGCTAAAAAAAAGTACCTTCAGAAGGATCAGTTCTCGGCCTAGTTTGCGCGTTGGAATTTCGCAACAACGCGAAGCAGATTACAAAGAAAATGAACCGAAAACACATGGTGTTAGTTTGTTTCCAGTGATTGAGAGCAAAGAAAGAAAGACAGAGTGGAATTGAAATGAACATAAATATGGGACAGTGTCTATCTGTCTGTTATGTATATAAAACTATATTTTAAAAAGTTGGTTGTTTTTTTTAGAATATTTTTAAAAAGTTGTTGTTGACTTAGATTGAACTAGACTACTAGAGGCAAATTTTGTGGTCTCCCACGTGTGGAAGTTTTAAGTTATTGGCCCATTTACCCATTATCAAGGTGGAGTTGACTGACTAAAAAAAATGAGTGGGCAAGGTTTATGATCATCTTCAAAAAAGTATGTGCGTGTGCGAATTTGAGAAGGTCGTAGGAACGAGTCGAATTGAATAAGACCACCCCTAATAGCAGTTACCAGACGCATTCTAAGTCGAAGGCGCATTTTACGTCGAAGACGCGTCGTGCCTTACTACACTCACTCAATTGCACACGGTTTTGATGGTTGAAAAGCAAGACTCGGTTAGAGTTTTTTTTTTGAATGAATTTTGTGGGGTATCTTTGTGTTTAAGTGTAGTATGTTTTGGTGATGAGGTTAGTTGTAGAGAGAAATCTGAGTTGGCACTGAAATGATAATGATGAATGCGATCATGAGGCTTACTTATTACACTTATTCTAACGGTGAATTCGAGTTGGATAAAAAAGAATGGACTAATTAAGTTAAATTGCAAAAACCTTCTTTGTTTTGTTCTAGTTATTTCTTTAGTTTTGAAAGTGCACATGTAACTTTTGTAACAATTTTCGGTTAATTTTTATCCAACAAAATGAATGAATCGTACCCTCGTGTCGGCCTCGTTTCTACTAACAACAACAACAAGTGTATTATACACTACAAAAAAAGGGGGCTTTTAGGACCTTTTTGTAGGACACTTTTTTAAATGAGGTCCTAAAAATGTTTTGGTAAATTTCATCGTTGGTCCGTGAACTTCACCTCGTTCTCATATTTCGTCCTTCGTTTTGTTTTAGTGGCGTACGAAGTCCCCAACATGTACTTTTTTGTCGTGTTTGGTCCATGAGTATATAACAAGTCTCACAACCCGATCATCACACTTGTTACTGTACTACCCGATCATCTTCCCACTTGTTATTGTACAACCCGATCATTTTCACACACACACAACTCTCGAACGATTACACAAATCGGCACACAAAACTCTCGAACGATATGCTACCCTCATTCTTGCAATGGCAAATAAAGATTAGAGCAAAGTTACATTAACTAAAGACATGGCAGATTATGTTTATGAAAAGTATAAGAATAACTGGAAGGCATGCGATGATGTGTCAGATGAAATGTTAGACGACTTATGGAATTATGCTATGTTGAAAGGTTAGCACATTGTTGCATTGTTCTTATTTAGAATAAAATTTTGCCTTAATGATTTGATTTGACTTTTTAGTTGTTCAACTACCCCTATCTTATTTCACAGTAATCTCAAATGGATCCATTGTTGTTTTTCCAATCCTTGAAGATGTGTTTGGTCAAACCAAAAAAACCATGGAGGGAAACCATGCAGAGCAGAATAAAGGTATGCATTTTGGGCTTTTTGAGAAATGGCAAACCTTGAACATGTGTTTAGACCATTTTGATGTTGATTTCCCCTTTTGTTGTTGCCCTAATGAATGCATTTTAGGTTAGTCTGTTATTTGCATTACTAAAACTGCAATTTGACTTTAGCAAATAAGGCCCTTTATCCAATTTGACCTTAGCAAGTCAAACAACATTACTCAAAATGCAATGGGGGGTTTGTGAGTGGATGTTTTGGAGATATCAAAAACTTTATCAAGGACGAGAAAGTTGATCAAGTTGTTGCAATCATCAAGTTGTGTACTCCAAATGCCCTTAGAGATCTTACAGTAACTCTTAAAGATCTCTCAGGTACAATAGCTGGTACAATACATCATAAAGTCCTTACAGATGGGGGTTACGCAAAGGATATGACTGTAGGAGCTGTTTTGATACTTCATAACATTTTAGTCTTTT
This sequence comes from Chrysanthemum seticuspe, assembly GCA_019973895.1. Classification (NCBI taxonomy): domain Eukaryota; kingdom Viridiplantae; phylum Streptophyta; class Magnoliopsida; order Asterales; family Asteraceae; genus Chrysanthemum; species Chrysanthemum seticuspe. The sequence goes on from BPTQ01000008.1 coordinate 24,613,145, forward strand.
CTCCTAAACAATCACTCCATCATCTACACATTACAATGAAAAACTTAGTTAAGGTATTCCACAAGGATACTATTAGTGGAAATAGGAGTGGTGAAGGTGGTAGTAGAATGTTAGACGAAGAAGAAATAATGAAACTGGTAGAAGAAGAATAAATGGTTGAATTGGAGTTGCATGTACGTGGAAATGTTATTACTGAGGAACATTGCTAAGATTAGATAAGGAAGCATTGAACCTTGCATTAGAAGAAGAAACAAGGGAAGCAATGGATAAAAAAGAGTGGCTGGCCAAATGTAGGAAAGAACAAGAAGAGGATGAGGAGCATGAGAGACAACTATGGGGCTTGTATGTGTAACATAACTAAAGTGGAGATAAATGCTAATCCAAACACCACCTCTATACAGTCCTCAACTATGCAGAGTTTATTCAGAGCTACAAGTCCTTCCAAGATGAGAGTTCCACTCAACAATAGCTTAGCACAATGTAATAATATGTACTATTACTTTTTAGTTAGCAGTCAACCATGTAATCTGTTTCAGTTTAATGGAATGAAATCACTTTTATCATTTCCTTCATTTGTCTATAATAACTATTAGGATGAATAAAATGTTTAGTTAGTTTTGTATTTGGATGAATAAAATGATTAGTTGGTCATTTGTTTGACTAATGAAAGTCAAAACAGTATTATTTTGGTTCTTGATTAAATGAGTAGTTAGTCATTTGTATTTGGATAAATAAAATGATTAGTCAGTCTTGAAACAACTAATTAAATTCAAAACAACTAGGACAAAATAGACTCATTTTTTTTATTGCATTCAAACACTAATTGAATTTTACATATATAAGTTTGACTAATGAAAGTCAAACCGGTTACCTACTATATAATCAGCTACAACACCATTTAATCCCACAGTTGGGAAGAGTAAACACTCACACTGTAACTTAACCCGATTAAACCCTAAAACTATAATAAGCTAAAATCAAGACAATGGAGTCACCTAAACGTACAATTATTTATAGGGATATTGTTATTGATCCTTTGATAATTCTTTTTACACTCATTTTTTATTGTAATTTATCTTATTTATGAGATTTGGGTTGTTTTCTGTTACCATTTTTGGGGGTTTTGTTATGCTTGTTAGTATTTGCGTGTTACAAAAAACAAAGTATTATCCTTTTAGACTCATCAAATTAGACTCATGTGCTATTATAGTTTTCCACTAGTATTCTTCTACATTGCAGCCTTGTAATGTGCCTAGAATATAGTTTCATGCCTACCCTTGAAACCTAACAGAACCAAATGTAATGTGCCTAGTTATGCATGTAATGTGCCTAGAATGTAGTTTGATGCCTACCTTTGAAAGCTGAAAGAACCAAGTGTAATGTGCCTAGTTATGCATGTAATGTGCCTAGAATTTTTGGAACACTGACATAACCAAATGTAATGTGCCTAGTTATGTAATTTGTGCTTGATTATTTGTGGTGCCTGTTTAGGATTACACTGAGAGGACCAAATCAGAGAACACATTGGAACTTTGGAAAGCTTTTGTTTGTGCTTGGCCACAAAAGAGAGGACATTGCAGCCTTATTTGTGTTTGGCCACCAAAGATAGTGTTGGTTTAATGGACAAAATATTAATAGATGTGTGTTAGGATCGAACTCGAGACCACGGGATTACACACTTTGCGTATGAGAATTAAACTTAATAATTAAATATAAAATGTTGTATTTATTTATTATTTACACGAAATACATAACGAACGTTAAGTTAATTAAGTGTAATGGACTAACGATCGTTAAATGTTAAATGGAAGGACTAGATATTAAAATAGAGATCATGAAGGTTCCGGAAACCCCTTGGGATATGCCATATGATCGGCCAAGGGGGATTCCAAGCCCAATCCAAGTCTAACTTGGTCACCAAGTTATCTTGTGTATATATACAAGGCCAAGGGTCATTAATTGTATTCCATCTCTTGTACTCCTAAACTAAAACCTAAAATTGTTTGTGTGTGTTTTAGTGCCAATCAATCATCCAACCCTTTTGGGTAGTCGATCCATATTGTTTTTCCAAAACAAATATTTCCGTGTTCTTAAAACTGGCATTACTTTAATTTGATTTAGTACGTGTGTACAAGAATGTGGTACTAACATACTTTTGTTAGTATCTTGGATTGAATTACAAAATCGGTAAGGGGTAATTCATATAATCCTATAAACCCTAATTAGGGTTCATCATTTGCTAGTTTAAAGGAATTGATTCTTGTTTGGCTAGAATCAAAAGGTACGCATACTTTTATGTTTTAGTTAATTAATTATTCATTATATGTTCTTTACGCTTCCGCGTGTATCTTTGATGTTTATTGTTTATATTTATGAAGTGTCATGTTATATAATTCCAACAGTAGCATCACGAGCTTGGTTTAATGAGTAATTAATTACTAAACACGTAAAAAACGGATCTTGTATTGTGTTTGATATGATTAATTCTAGGGTTTGGTTATTATTATGTAAACCCTAATTTTAGGGTTAGGGTTTTTGCCCTAATTGGTTTTTAATTTTTTTTATGTCGACCTAAATTTTTTTTAGTCGATTTGTATAAATTTTTTTTAGGGTTTATAAAATTGTTTTGTTACTCGATATCTAAACCTAGAATTGTATATATGTTACGTGAATTAATTCGTATATAATTGTTATGTGACATGGAATTATATGCGATCTTGTGACAACGTGAATAATTGTTATGTTAAATCCATGGAAACGCGCATGTTTGGCATGGATTATTGTCGATATATATTTAATTGTTAAGATTGGTTATGCGAAAATTAATTGTTAAGTTTTATGCACATGTTTATTGTTTTGATAAATCTTGAATTGGGGAATACCTCAATAATATTAAGAGTAAATTACACCGTTCGTCCTTGTGGTTTGCGTTGACCGCAGGGTTTAGTCCTTTGACCAAAAAAATTGCACCGTACGTCCTTAAGTGTGAAACGTCATGCACTGTTCGTCCCTCCGTCCATCTGGGCCCACTAATTCAAGATAACGTCAGTTAACTGAGGTTTTTAAAAGGGTATTTCCGTCATTTCTCTCTCTCCCTCTCTATTCTCTCTCTCCCTCTCTTGAATCCAACACTCAGACAATTAAAAACACGAACATTTGCAGAATTTTTACCAAACTGAAGTTCAACAAAAAATTAAGCCCAGTTTTCAACCCATCAGCTAATTAACCAACTGACTTCCAAAAAGTCAAATTTAGCACCAAAATTAATCACATCTTCCATCAGTCACTTAAAAAACCAAAAGGCTCAAATCCAATAATTTACATATCCATATTCACCAAATTCAACTTTCAAGAACTAAAAAAAAAGGGTAAAATCCAGTTATGCCCAAATTTCAACCCATTAACACATTTGACTTTCCAAAAGTCAACTTTAGTACCAGAACTCAAATCCAACATCAATAACTCAAAAAACCAAAAGGGCCAAATCCAATTACTCCAAGAATCAATTTTTAACACAAATTTACACAAATTCAACTTTCAAGAACTCAAAAAAAGAATAAAATTACCAGCCAATGACGAGTAGCAAAACTAACATCCAATCTACTAATCCACCATCTCAAAACCGACATGTTTTTAATATCAAACACAATACAATGCAAATCAACTCCTTTTTAAAAAGTAAAGTCCAACCCTAAATTATTTTTCTAAAAATAATCTTGTCAACACTCAACACATTCATATAACTCATTAGAAAATAGAAAGAAACCATTTTCATCAAAGTGTACGATACAACACATTTATGTATCACTATTCAAATACTTCTAACAATAAATGTAACTGTATATATATAATTAGGTTTCATACATACATTACACAATACTTTTATCCAACCATATTTCAAGAAATACTACTCCATCGAACACCACAAACGACATTATGGATCATGGCAGATATGGCCAACCAGCATTCACCTCCGGTAACAACTTACCACTCCATTTTCACCCACCAATACCTTCACTTGTCTCTGAAGTACCATTTTACTTGCATCAAGTACAAAACCCTAATGCTCAACCATCTCATCCTTTTCATGACACTACTAATGTCTCTCCACCGCCACCGCCACCGCCACCTTCGTATTCACCTTAAACCCCATGTTTTTAATATCAAACCCGACATGTGACTCATCAACGAGTTACCAAGAAACACGAGTCAAAACTCGTGGGTTTTAACCTACCTTTGCTTACAACACAAAAAGAGAACCGGTGGTGGCGTTGTGGTGAGGTGGTGGTGGCACGTGAGTGTATACCAAGAGGTGGGGGAGGGTTTTTAGGCGCGTGACCTAGTGGATCGGAAAGAGGGGAGAGTGGGGAGTGTTTTGAGGTGGGTGGTGTAGTGTGGTAGGCGGCGGTGTGGCGGTGGTGGTGGTTTAAGGTGGTCGGCGGCTAGGTTAAAGAGAGAGAGAGAAATGGTGGTAATGATGATGTATGTGTGTGTGTGTGTGGGGTAAGTGGTGATATACCACTTTGGACGATTTATGTAATTTTTACTAGGGAAATGACCGAAATACCCCTTTAAAAACCTTCGTTAACTGACGTTATCTTGAATTAGTGGGCCCAGATGGACGGAGGGACGAACGGTGCATGACGTTTCACACTTAAGGACGTACGGTGCAATTTTTTTGGTCAAAGGACTAAACCCTGCGGTCAACGCAAACCACAAGGACGAACGGTGTAATTTACTCTAATATTAATGAATCAATTATGTGCAATTTGGTATATGTTTGACTATGGCTTACGCAATCGATTCATCGATGTATGTGGCTCACTTCTATTGTGCAAGTGAAAGCCCTAGTTAATATATACGTTAATTAACCTAGATATTGATTATTAATAGGTTTTATCAAATAAGTTGCATGTGGCTACTTATTTACGCATATTAATTGTTAGTTATGTGCGCATTGTTTTAGCTGTTTATTTTTTATTTTGTTACTTGTTTGTTTATTATGTTTGACAAGTTTTAAACAAAGGGTAATTTCATGAATAGAAAAATAAATTGGATTAAACAATGGTGAAATTTGATTTGTTTTTGAAGAGTTAAAATTTTCATAAGTTTAATTGAGTGATGAGTTTTGGTACAAATAGTGAGAACGGCGCATCCAATTTTGACAAACTATAAGAGGGCTATAAGGAGGGGAGCGCATTAAATTGTGACCCGAAAGAATGAGGTTAATTGCTTCGCGCTGACCAAATTTTCCGCTTCTTTGTGCGTCAAATTGGAGTTACCAAGTAGGCTATTTTATGTACAAAATCATCTTAAGGGCGAATTAGCTTTAATTCCATGCGCCAGTTTGTGGTAATTATCCGAAACACTAAGTCTTTGGACTTATGCAAAAGTACGATATAATGGACGATAATTAAAGGTAAATTTATTGATTGGCGAAACCAATACCTCAATCAAAACTTTGATAATTTAATCTTTGTGAATTGGTTAATAAAAGTTTTTTTTATTAAAAACTATTGATACAAAGTTGTATGCATGCTTCTTCGTACATATTTAATTTGACACCATAAATCAAAACTAGTACCCTTTTAAAAATTAAGTTAGTGCCATCTAGTTAAAGGAACACTCGAAGTTGCAATTTACGTCATGTGAGAACTTGACGAGATTGTGATGGAAAGATAAATCTTCATGTGAAGTCAGACCTTGCATGGACACATTTGCAGTTCTTTTTAAGTTAGACGACTTAAATTGAGTAGTAAGTGAGAACTGGACTCAAGGCACAAGATAGGTTAAAACATGTTTACATTTGCAATAGCGTTGGAAAATGTAAATCCCATAATGATCTAAAAATTGGAAAAGGTTTGCCAATTATTGTTCGACAGATTACCTTATTACGTGCTTTCGTTACTAGCAGATCAACTGATGTAATGGAACTATGATAATTTGGATCCTAGTTTTCAAGAAAATTCTATGGTTATATGAATATTTCCTTAGGTATTTTATTTTCTTGACAAGTTTAATTATCGAAAATACTAAAATTGAATTTTGCTAATTCTTTAAATGTATTAATGCAACATTAAATTGTAAACGTAGGTTATTCCTGTATTGGTAAATTGATCTATACCTGTAAGGGTTTTTGGTAGAGTCAACTTTACTAAAAGAATAAACCAAGTCCTCTTTTCATAAGAAAGAGTGAGATTCAATCATATTCATTTTCATGAATGAGAAAGGTATGATAGGACAATTAGAATGTCTAAATTCTAAATACATAACTCGTAAGCAAATTTTAATAGTTAAGAAAATTGCCTATTTTCTGAGTTATTAAATTAGAAGCTAGACTAATTTACTGCAAAATTGGTAAAAGACAAACTAGTATATGCTATCTTGTTGTTGTGCTTTGACCATTTAAAAGTACTACATACAAATTGTTGGAATGGTAGAACTATTAAGGAAGAAATTGCATGCCCAATTTTTCAAGTTAATAGCATTGATGGATAATACATCATCTACATAGTATAATACACTCTTTTAGTACATAAGTAATTGTTATGTATGGAGTTTATCAAAAGTGTAGGAAAGTAAATAGTACACTATTTTCTTTCACTTGTTAATGAAACACTTACAATGTTGTCAAATCCAGTGGGAGTATTGTGTTCTTATTACTGAATAAGGAATTAATGTACTGATCTCTAATTCAGTGGGAGTTACAAGCTTTGTCATCTTGGTAGTAACCCAGATTATCTATAAACTATCTTAAGATAATTACTTTCCACTTGTAGACACTTATTGTTAAGACCTTTTATCACATATACCTTATCACACAACAAGAACACGTATAACAAACACCCACGTTATACAAACACAAACGTAGATATGAAAGATTAAGATGAAGAACTTGGTGACTTGAATATGAATTCGTATGTATGTTTAGAGAGGTAGAGAAAAGAAGATGAAAACAATAAGATGTTATATTGCTTCAAGGAAAACACACACACACACACTCAAGCACACCCCTCAAATGACCATTTGAGGGGTATTTATAGTACAAGAGGCTTAAAACCCTAAAAGGCTTTAGCTTGGGCTTTTCGTGGATAGGACTTGGATTGGGCTTGGCACGCTTAAGCTTATAAACGGCTAGCAAGTCTCAACAATTAACCATTTAGCTTATCCTAATCCACGAGCCCGTTGACTATTCTATCACGATATCTAACACACGTTACAAAGTTTCTAAATGTGAATGACCATCACTTCTAATAAAAACTATTAAGGCTAACAATCTCCCCCTAAGGGGTGGTCATTCAAAAGATGCTCCACTTGATAAGATCTTTACTTTCCTTGAGCTTGAACTTTGCGTGTAGATATAGAATAGTCTTGATTCTTTGTTCCTTCATGCTTTGTGATCAATTAATGTGGTTGTCTGCCGTTGTCAACTTCATTGGTTTGGTGTCTCCACGTCTTTCTCCACCATGCTCATACTTCTATTTGTCTTTTGGTTACCAATGATGTAGTTCTCAAGTCTTTAAACTTTGTAGATTCTTTGACATTGATGAAGAATCATCTTTAACTTTGTGTTGCCTTTGATTTTGATGAGAACTTTCATGTGTTGTTGGTATGAGCATGTGGAGAATCTGCACGATCCATCCGCTCCGGAGCTTCCATAAGAAGAAAACATAGAACAGGTTAGTAATAAGCGGATTCCGGCACTTACAAGTTTAAATTTCGAGGGTGTTAACAGCATAGTGTGAAAACACGTCTCTAATTCTCACAGAGGCCGTTCCTGAACTGGAGTCCCACAAGTGAGATAACGCGATGTACCGAAATACACCTACAGTTCAGATGAGTCGCTGAGGTACACCGAAGCATCACCCCACGACTGTAGACCGTTTGAGACACACTAAGCGTAATCCACGGAGAATTACCGAAGTGACCTGCTGTCAGGGCTGTTTGATGTTGACCCTGGCAGGAATTTCCATTCAATCATTGAAGATTACAGTTGTAACTCCCCTCATAAATGTTCTGGCAGATTGCTAAGATCTGTGTGGGACTCTATAATATATCACTTGTGCCCTTATTGATGAACAACAAGCGATGTCATGTCAAATGTTCCTATGAGATCTTTTGATGAATCTCGTGGCTCTAGACTCAATAGTGCATTTTGGTTTTCCTGAGCGGAGACTAGGGAGAGGGTCTCCTTCTTCAATATCAACGATCTCTAAGAGAAAGTCGATAGATTATGTAGGGTTCCCAGTGAGAATGAAACAAATCCTTTTAAGAGGAATTGAGTGACTAGAAGGTTTAGTGCAGTGCGTCACTGGGTCCATGACGTCTTTGTCTTCAATACCAGTGTCATCTAGTGACAACCAGTAGCATATGTATTGAACCCGGTTTCTGCCCTAAGGTTGATTATGGAGGGCTATTTCTTTTCACCCTTTTCATTACATTTCTTTTTAATTCTTCAACCCCTTCTTTCTCCTTTCTCACATAACTCCTTTTTTCAATCATTCCTAAGGACTTCTAATACTAACTATTTGTGATGTCCTTGGGTAGATCCCTCCGGCTCTGGCGGATCATAGGACGAATATTCCTTATCCTTAGTCACCTTATAACTCTGTGACTGTCCTATTGTTGCCATAAAACCTTTTTCCTGAAAATCTCTCAGAGTGTTTATGATAGAAAACATGTTTGAAACATTCCGAGAGTTTTATATTTTTAGAAACACTCCCCCTTCACATGTGCTTATATGTTTTAACTGAAATCTGCACAGAGAGGGTAGAGTTCGCACTTTTTGAATTGATCGACTTTAAATGAACAAGACCGACTCAAGACACGTTTACATCACTAGAGAACTAGCTTGAAATTATTACCCGTCCTGGTCAAGTCCATAGAAAGTTTCTCGAAATGGTACATTTCCTGACTTTGATTTCTCGTCAATTCATTGGTTACGACTGAGTCGAGCTCTTTTGAGATTCAAACAACGATCATTAAACATTTTGATCACATTTTAATCACGTTTCTCCCCCTCAAAAATAGCATATCTATGATGTTTTTGAAACAAAATGATTAAAAGATATGTTTTTCGAAAAACATTTGGAGAGAAACTGATTCAGCATGAATTTTGGAACAATTTTGGTTTTATACTCCCCCTTAAAGAAAGCATATTTTTCTTACAGAAAATTTAGAATCAATTAAGGGTTTAGAGGGAGTTATCTTGGTACCAAATGTGAGAGATTTTAAAAAAATCTTTTTGAAAAATTGCGAATCAATGGTACGCAAGATGAAGATTTTAAAAAATATTTTGAAGATATTGAAGAAGAATTATCTTCATTTGCTTTAGGATAAGTGCTCGATATTTATGAAAATTGATTTTTTGTAGCACTTTCCTTTCTTTAAAGATCGGGTTGCAAGCTGAAATACTTACAGGCCATTGTTTTTAGGAAAAGTGCTTGAAAACTATCTAAAAGCCTTTGATTTTGATAAGCACTTTCCTTTCTTTGAAGTGCGGGTCCTGAACTGATGTGTCCAGAAGCCATTATTTTGAAGTCCGGGTTTCGTACTGAAGTATACGAAAGCCATTATTGAAGAAATTTTGAGAAACGACATGTTTTAGAAAACATTTAAAGAACTCTCGCTCAAGCATCTGTACATACCTGTATCATTGTTGAATGACATTTCTAGAAACGTACAGAATATCGATTATACGAGAGACATGTCGTGAGAAGAATATTTTTGGATTTTTGATTTTATAATGTTTTTGTATTTTTTTTAAAATTTTCTATTTTTGTATTTTGCTTTTGTTGGTTTTATAAAAGAAATGGAAAATCAAAGATAGAAGATAGAGAGAATGAAGAGGACGATTTTACAGAATTAGAACCCTCTGATGAGCTGGGTTCAGAGATATTTGATTCACCTGCAACCAAAGAAGAAGAGTTTTCACAAATAACAGTGTTAGAAGTACAAGATTCCTCACGGTGAGGGTGATCACTATCAACGGTTGTAGTGGTTTCTACTTCCTTATCCTGATGAGTTTCACTATTATCTGTGTTGGTGCAAGTATCAAAAATATTTCCTGTGGGAATCCATCTAAGACCTATTTGGTTGAAAACTTTGCCCGTGGGTATCCACCTAAGGTAAGATCTAGGAGTTGTTTTCTTATCAGATTCAGCGGAAGACTCATTTTTTGAAAAACTACGTCCTGAAGAGATCCACCTATTAGGTTTCCTTTTGATGTTCATCTTATCAACGGGTTTGTTTCGGTTTGGAGTCTTAGTGGATTGTGCCTTAGCACGAGAATTATCTTTCTTGAGATATTGTGAGACACATGCCTCATGATTAGCTGAAAAGACACATTTTTTACATGTAGTACAGACAAATTCAATATTCTTGTTTAAAACAGCAGCTTTAAATTTGTCACTACAGTCTTGTGGACATTGATTCTTGTTCGAAAAAGACTTAGAATTCCTAGTGTTGTTTTCTAAGGGCATAGCATTTTCTTTTGCGCAACTACTCTTAGATGCAAGCCAATCCCTAGTCTTTTGTAGAGTGTTCCTAGGTAATGGTTTACTACTACTAGCAGTGCCTTGAAATCTTGTAGAATTCATCACCCTAGATGTTGCACCTAGAATTCCATCTTTTCGAGTCTGTGCCTTTTTCCTAGCTTCTTCTAGATAGTGATTGTTGACCATGTTGTTAGAACCAACAGATTCTTTAACTGGATTTTTGGTCACATTCCGTGTACTATTCCTAGAAATGCCAGGTGTAATCACTTTAGGTTTTTCAGCAACTGCTTTTTCTTTTTCAAAACCTTTGATAATTCTCTTTTTAATAGGCAGGGACTGTGGAGTGACTGTTTTTGACAAATCATTTTTCTCATTGACTCTTGGAGGAGGCTGAGAAATAGGCATTTTTGGTTTGAAAACCGTTTTTGGAACATTGGTTTTCTCCTCAGTCAATGGTTTTGAAATCTTAGTATCCACAGCCTTTCCTTTTAGACATCCCAGCTGAGCTCTCAAAAGATCATTTTGCTCTTGCATGTCCTTGTAGGCACGCTCATAGGACAGTTTGTCATACTTGCATTCCTCGGTTTTTCGATCAAGCTATTTAAAATATGAGACATTTTCTTTTTCAAGTTTTTCAAGAGCTTTTTCATATTTTGAAACAATTGCAGAGGTCTCAAACTGGATTCTTTCATGATCTTCAACAGAATATGTTTGTAAGATAATGGACATGATATCGGTAGTCATAACATCTTCGAAGAGAGAATCATTTAGATTTTCCAAAACTTTGATGTGTTCAAAACTTCCATTAGCTTGCTTTACCAGGGATTTATGGTCCTTGACAAAGTCAGCTGTTTCTTTCAAAAGTGCTTGTTCAACATGAATTACCCTCGCACTGATGGCAGTTAACGGAGGGGCAATTTGGGTTTTAAAAAACTCTTTTGTTTCGTCATCATGACGAGTAAACCAGATGTTAGTTGTAATATTGGTTTTAGACTTGACAGTCTCTTGAAGATACCCAATTCTAGTTTTAACGTCATCTAAAATGCTTCTAGTATCACTTGTGTTAAAAGGATTGTTTGAAGATATTTGTTCGATTTTCGAAAGAGATTTGGAAACTACAACTGGTTTCGAAACTGGTTTTGAAACTGGTGTTGACACTTTGTTTGAAACACTTGGTGTGGTGGAAAACGTTGATTGTTCTTTTTGATTAACAAAAGTAATTCCATTAATTTTGTTCCATTTGTTATAATCAATCGGTTTAAGATCTGGATTCTTTTGTTTCATTTTTGATCTAGTCTCCTCAGATAGTTCCAACGTTTCAAGAGAGTCATGCACAATTATGGGTGCATGCAAAGCATTTCCATTGTTTAACACATTCTGAGATTTCTGAGCTTTCTTGAGGAACGAGGAAGGGTTGTTACCAAGAGCCATTTTATGTGCAGTGTGAAAAATCGGATTTGCTTGATTAGAAAGCATCTTGTTTGTTTTAGCGGAATGACCCGTTGTAAGAAGCAAATTATCCAATTTTTTGATAGTTTCATTTTTATCCAGAATTTCATCAAGAAGAGAATCTTCTCGTTTTGAAAAATCAGCAATCAACTGTTTCTTCTCTTTTTCAAGATCAGAAAACAGTGCTTTTTGTTTAGAAAGTTGGTTATTTAGTTCAGAAATTTCCTTGTTTAAAGATTTTATTTTCAAGTTCAAATTCACATCAAGTGTGTCATACTTGAGTTGCAATTGTTTTTCTCTTAAAACAGAATCTCGATAACCAATTTCTAATTCTGAAAGTTTGTTTGTATGAAATTCAAAAGCTTTTGCGTTCCCCTTGTAACTCTCAAGCTCAGCGGTCAATTTGGCATTCGCGGCCTTAACTTCGCGATTGACCGTTCTAACTTTCTCAATTTCAATGCCACACTGATTGATTAATGATTCAAAATAAGCACGTGTTTCCTCATCAGTCTCAGTATTTTGTGCCACCCAGCCTCCACTAGGATCCACATCTGGAGTTTCAGAGTAAGTATTGCTACAACTCGGATTGTCCAGGTATGTATCATAAGTAGGTGCTGGCGTCACAGAAGGCTGTTCGTCATGAGTAAACACATCACATATGACATTGTTATAGCATGGGTTAATGATTGGTACCTTAGATACTGCATTTGCGTCATAGACAGGAGGTGCGTCAGAGTCAGTGTCGTACTTAGTCTCCTGAAGATTTGCCATGTAGATGCAGTTCACATTGAGTTCCTCGAGGTCTTCCAAATCATCCATAATAGCGAAAAAGTCATGTTCCTCAACACTCAACTGTAACCCCGCTTCTTGCTTATCTGCTAACAAAGCAGCTTTTCGAAGAAAATCACCATTCTTTTTGTGCGGCTTAGTGGGACAGTTTCTTGCCATGTGACCCACTCCTTGACAGTTATAACACTTAACCTGAGTACCCTGATTCACATTTCCATGATTCCCAACGACTGGAGCTGCAACATACCCATTCTGATTACCCACTACTCTATTCCCAACATTCTGTCCCATCTGATTTCCAACATGCTGACCCGACTGATTACCCTGATACGGAACCGCCTGATTACCGATGCGACTGTTAACTGCTTTATCCAATAAAGAAAATATCTGTTGCAAGGTCGCTTCTGGGTCAGTTTCAGGATCAGTGATTCCTTGTTCCTGGTATTGTTGATCTGGATAGAATTGTTGTTGTGGTTGTGGAATGTATTGCTGCAAGTTGTTGTTGTTGGAAGATGATGAAGCTTGTTGTTGTGTATTCACTGTAGTTTGAGTCTTAGCAGTAAGTGCCAATGGATCATGATTCTTTGCCAATCTTTCTTTCCTGACTTCATTCACTTCAGCTTGGTTTTGTTTCAGAAAATCGTTTAGTTAATCAAAGTTCACCTGATGTAAGTCTTTTGTTTGGTTGACAATAGTGACATATCGTCCCCATTCTTCTGGAAGATTATTCAGGAACTTGATGTTTTGAACGATTGTTCTGGGTGCCAACTTGTTTCTGATAAGCTCATTCATCAAAGTGCAAAACCTTCCATAGTAGGATTCAATGGATTCTCCTGGTGTAGATGTAAACTTCTCCCATTCAGTTAGCAGCTTGTTCTCCATGTCTTGTTTACCAATTTCTGTTCCATAACATAGCCGTCTAACACGTTCCCACATATCGAAAGCAGTTTCACAACTGTCTACAGCAGCAAAAATGTCTATTGGTAAACCCAGTTGGACAATATGAATTGCCATGTCATCTGCATCGACTTGTTTATGATCCTCTTCAGTGTATTCTGATTCAGTTTGAAGATGAGAGGATGGTGGGATGGGAGGTGTTGCATCTGCATTTCCAGGTACATGAACTTGTCGAGGCTGGAAGGGTCCATCCTGAATGGATTTAATCATGAGTTTCCCATTAGGTTTGGTCTTGATGTAGCGGAGCATTCGACTTGTCCATTGAAGATAACCACCTTTTGCCAACATAGGAGGACGGTTTTCGGCACCGGCTGCATGAATGTCTCGTTGAGTTGCCATTGATGAAGGTATGATCGGATAAAGTTGATGTAGGATCGATTCAACGATAAAAGAGTTATGGTTGATGAAGATTAAGCTCGGTTGTGGTTTTTCAGTGAATCCTACTCGTAAGCTTGTTTAAAGACGTAAAATTTTTCTCTCCCAAAATTTGAAATTCACTATAAAAATCAATTCTAAGGTCGTATGAAAAATTTGAGTTATGACAATTTTGACGCCAAATTTGACCCGAAAAATTTGAATTTAGGCCCAAAAATTTGAATTTTTGACCAAAATTTTCCCTGTGAAACCAAAATTTGAATCTCGCGTAAAAATTGAACGTTTAGTCTCCTCAATTTTTTTTTTTTTTTTTTTTTTTTTTTTTTTTTTTTTTAAACCTTTATGCGTAGAGAGAGCTTAGGCGTAGACCAAAGAAGTTACGAGTAGGATATAGTTACGAGTAGGATGTAGTTACGAGTAGGATGTAGTTACGAGTAGGATGTAGTTACGAGTAGGATGTGGTTTAGGCTTAGGATCTTATGCGTAGGAAGCTTAGGCGTAGGATTCTTTAGGCGTAGGATCTTATGCGTAGAAAGTATCTTACGCGTAACCTTAGGCTTATGCGTAGACAAAAAAAACTTAGTCGTAAAACCTTACGCGTAAGTGTGATCTTATGCGTAGAGTTCTACTCGTAAGAGTTTATGCTTATGCGTAAACTTAGGTTAAAAACCAAAAATCCTTTACACTGTCACAGCGTAAGGGATATCCACAAGTCGAAGTGTTCCACACACTTATCCAAGTGAGGGAAGCACTGAGTCACCGTTATAGCTCGAAGAAACTTCACCAAAAAGTTACGAGTAGAAAACTAGGGTTTTGACTTTTTGACTTCTACTCGTAAGAAATTTCCAACGATTCAAATGATTTCATTTGCACAGATAGCCTTAAAAACACTCGAATAACCCAAAAATGTTGACTTTTTTCACCCAAAGTGCTTAGAAAAGTTACGAGTAGAAATGACCAATGAACCAAAAACGAGTTTAAAACTTAACCAAAACGCGTAAAGCTTCAAAATTTTTGCAAAAAACTGAAACTTTAGCATCAAATAAACCTTAAACCACAAGAATCTTGAATTTTTAAGTGCAAAAATTAAAGTTTTAAGCGTGACAACGTTTATAACAAAGCTACGCGTATAGTACCAACCTTCAAAACAAACACAAACACTCCTAAACCATTGTTAGGCGATTGATACCAATTGTTATACCCCTTTATCACGAATACCTTATCACACAACAAGAACTCGTATAACAAACACCCACGTTATACAAACAGTTATGCGTAAATTAGAAGCAAGAAAGATGAAGATTAGATGGTGACTTGAATATGAATTCGTGTATATGTTTAGAGAGGTAGAGAGAAGAAAGATGAAAATAATAAGATGTTATATTGCTTCAAAGGAAAAACACACACACACACACTCAAGCACACCCCTCAAATGACCATTTGAGGGGTATTTATAGTACAAGAGGCTTAAAACCCTAAAAGGCTTTAGCTTGGGCTTTTCGTGGATAGGACTTGGATTGGGCTTGGCACGCTTAAGCTTATAAACGGCTAGCAAGTCTCAACAATTAACCATTTAGCTTATCCTAATCCACGAGTCCGTTGACTATTCTATCACGATATCTAACACACGTTACAAAGTTCCTAAATGTGAATGACCATCACTTCTAATAAAAACTATTAAGGCTAACACTTATGTTTTCAAGGATAGTCATGTACCTTTCCTTACTAGACAATGAAGTGGTTCTACATCTACTAGTTATGCTAATATCAATGACACAATCATATTGGTCACATAAACAAACATATGTTGTGTTGTTTATCTGCTACATGATGTTGTTCCATGCACAAGTGGGAGAAATCTATATTGTGTGCAAGGTACAACATATAGGTATATGATTTAACGGATTCTCTTGACTGCAAGGTAAGAGACTAACATTTTAATATGACTTGTAAATATCTAATTCAAGAAACACTTGGTGTTGCAATTTATGTCATGTGAGAACTTGGCGAGATTGTAACAACAAAGTAAATCTCCATGTTACGTGGGATCGTATCTGGAATAGATTTACAGTTTTTAAATTAGACAAGTATTTAGAACATGTGTCAAAATGATATATAAGACTACTTCAAACTAAATATTTATGTATTATCGGAATGACATAAATAAATGAAGTAATCTAATACTACTTCAATTTGTTTATTTATGTATTTTGTAATGACATAAATGAAAATAATGTAGTCCTACATTATTGTGAAATAAATAAATTAACTTGAAATTACTATTGAACCAAGAGTTGTGTTCATAATTACTTTAGTTAAACATGTTTATGATTCATTGTAAAGACATAAACATAAAGTCTTTTAAGACTTATAATAAAGTAAGACGTTAACTTGTTATGTTTTTTAATTAAGACATATACAAGAAGTCATTGAGTTGATCAATGATTTATAACGTATAATGGGATTATAACAGTTTATGTTTTCTTGATGAGACATGGATATGAAGTGACTTGGTTAAAGAGTACTTTTGTTATAAACATGCAATTGGCTTGGAAAGTCTATTATACCATTAAGTTGACTTAGTTGGTAAATAGGTAAGCCAAAAGGAATATGTTTATCTTATATATTGTTAGATTGTCTTACAATATTAATTCTAATGAATACCACAAGTTGATGGTATGTTTAGTTATGAGAAACAAACTCTATTTGATTTGTTTGATTCAAGATAACCATAACTTCTTTCTTAAAAAGTAACAAGGTTAGAAAATTGAGTATGGATTGAATATACTCAATATGACTCCAACCTAGAAGATTGACAAAACACCATTTTATTATGGAATGTTATGAATCACATTAAGTTTTAAAATTGAAGATTCTGAATTTGTTAAACTACTTATGAATAGGTTATTAACAAACTAAAGTCAGGAATTATCAATGCGTATTTGTAATGTCCCAAAAAGAGAACAATGTAGTTTTGCTCTAATTGCTAAATATATATAGATAGTCTATATATTACAAAAGGCAAGTGGGAGTTTTTTTATCTTGAAAGATAAAATTACAAGATACATAATCTTCTAAAACACACTAGTAAATATCATGATGAGGCTAGACATAAAATGTTAACCTCAAGATGATGGAATTCTCATTCATAGATATCTTAGATATTTGATTGATATGTTGAAGCACCTGAGTTACAGGATTATAGTAAACCTGATAATCATTATGATGAGTTACCAAATACTGAATTGGGTAAATTACTCATACTATGAATATTAAAGATGTTGTCCATAAAGATAATAAGTTTTTGAAAACTTGGTTTATCTTAATAGTTAGACTGGAGAATGAAGATGAGTTTCTTCAAAGAGATGGAAAACTCTAGTGGTTTAAATCTCTGTCTAGAAATCATATGGACAATATTATACACAAGTTTAATGCTTGTCTTATGACAAGATTATTTATCATACTTAAGCAATTAAATATGATTGAATATTCTTTTCAAGACACATTAAATATATAAAAATGATTATCGTCATACCTATTTTCATTAATATGAAAAATGACAATGGAATATCATAACTCTTTCTTGAAAGATTACTTGAGCGAGGACGGTAAGTAATCGAAATGATTTTTTGAATTCATATAATCTTTGGAAGTGTAAAAAGTGCAATAATTCATAAATGGATTAATGCATGCATCTATGAAATTATCCTTATGTTTAATTATTAAATCCTAGTTTTGATTTATAATTGAAATAAGATAAATATTAAGTATTCCTGAAAGCTAGTGGGAGTATTATGTTAAGTTTCTTAAAACTTATATGTTATATAACATATGAGAAGTAACATTCCATGTAAGTAAATGGTTAAGTCTTAGTTTGGAATAAAACTTCACTTGTAAGATTTAGGGTGCGCTTGGTTCAAATGGGGAATGGGAAAGGGAAAGGCAAAGGGAATGCAAAGGAATGGAATGGAGATTATCATTATCTTTGATAGTGCTTGGTTTAAGAAAAACACATTAACCTCCAAAGTGGTGGTGGTGGTGGTGGTGGGTGGTGGTGGTGGTTGCTGCTTTTGGTAGTGGTGGTGGCTGGTGGTGGTGGTGGTGGCTGCTAGTGGTGGTGGTGGCTGCTAGTGGTGGTGGTGGTAGTTGCTGGTGGTGGTGGTAGTTGCTGGTGGTGGTTGCTGCTTTTGGTAGTAGTGGTGGCTGGTAGGTGGTGGTGGTGGTGGTGGTGGCTGCTAGTGGTGGTGGTGGCTGGTGGTGGTGGTGGTAGCTGCTAGTAGTGGTGGATGTTGGAGGTGGTGGTGGTTGCTGGTGGTGGTGGTGGTGGTGGTGGTGATAGCTGGTGGTGGTGGTGGTGGCTGCTAATGGTGGTGGCTGGTGGTGGTGGTGGTGGATGCTGGTGGTGGTGGTGGTGGCTAGTGGTGGCTGCTAATGGTGGTGACTGGTGGTGGTGGTGGTGGTGGATGCTGCTGGTGGTGGGTAATCATTACCATACCTCCCAATTTACTGGGTAATGCCCCATTACCCAATACTAAACAATGATTGCATTCCCTAGTTCTAACCAGACATGTTTTATCATTACCTTTGCCATTCTCCACCCCCATTACCCCCAACCAAGCACCCCCTTAGAAAATAAAACATACAACCTTGGAATATATGTTTATTATTAATAAACGTGTGCAGTAAAATAAATGATTATAATAAAACATGATATATCATTTGGGAAATGGATAAATATCTTTTGACAAGATAGAGCATAAATGAAATCTAAGTTTGACCTGTAGATTCATCATGTACATCATGTAGTATATTCAAATTGTTGTATCATTCTTGAATGATAGGTGATTTGACAACATTGATATCTAACTAAAAGTTATTAGATAACTTGTGTAATGAATATTCTAATAGAATTACAGCCTGGAATTGCTCCTAGATTCTATGTTGTGCAAATTGTCATCAACTACAAACTTGAAAGTTTGGAAAGCATCAAACATTACACAATAGATATTAAAGTTTACGGAGTTTTAATGAGCATATTATTGTTTGTATACAATGATGCTGGTTAATTGAGATGACACTCAATACTAGTCATGGTAGGATTTCATCCTTGTTAATGGCCATGTGAACTAGTTGTGCTACTAAGAGCGCATTTGCATTATACATTGAAAGAATAAGAATACTTTAAACTTTAAAATGTTTGAAAGTATAAATTGTCATAAAATTGGTGATAGAGGATGTCACACACTTTATGAATTATTATTGGTGAATGCACACATACAAGAGCTTCACTAAATGAATTCTTGAAATAAGTATTCTCAAAATTACGATAGATCAAGTTGGTTGATTTATGCCTTGTCAACAAGTATGATTGTAATTACTTGAGGCATAATTCATCAACTGGAATTTTCATGCATTGATCTATTTAGTATTTGGATAAAGGATGTTAAACAATTATTATAATAAATCAAATACTTGGTATGTTTGATTTTATAATATATTGTATCCTATATTTGCATGTTTAATCCGTGAATAAATTTATTTATTCTAAATCGCCTGTTGTCAATTAATGATATGGGAGTATCATTAAATTAAGACAAATCTGAGTGATTTGGTAGAATATACTCAAAAGTATATTGATGAGAAAGCATACCAATTTCAGATGATATTCAATGAATTGAATATAGGACTTATCCCAACTACATGATTCTACTTTATGGATATTGTTATTAAGTAAATCATGAATAGTTATCATCAGACTTGAGATACCAGATAAGTGTCATGAATGTAGTGCACTTCTATAGAACAACTTAACGCTATACGTAACTGGTAGTCATAAGGGTTGTTTCCAGAAGTGTTACAAAGTTTGTGAGTTATTCTTGTAGTCAAGATGGAATTTGTTTCTTCAAATTTATTTTAGAGTTTAATACTGCTGGGCCCCTCGTAAGGTTGAGAAGATGTTTGCATGGCCATGCCCAATATCTCCCCTGAATATGTTTAGAAGATTTGGTAATCTTGCTCAATCACTAATAACGAGAAACATAATTGTTGAATAAAGATTGTCTTAAATCCATATCTTTATTTAACATGGTATTAGAAACAAAAGGATAATAATAATGAGAGATCATTAAAAGGTTTTTTCATGAGCCTTACTCGAGTTGTACTAGAGGCATCGAAGTGTTGCTAGAAGCTAACCAATGTGTTCACACTATTAAGATATGTCCAAGTAGGAGCTTTTGGTTTAATGGACAAAATATTAATAGATGTGTGTTAGGATCGAACTCGAGACCACGGGATTGCACACTTTACGTATGAGAATTAAAGTTAATAATTAAATATAAAATGTTGTATTTATTTATTATTTACACGAAATACATAATGAACGTTAAGTTAATTAAGTGTAATGGACTAATGATCGTTAAATGTTAAATGAAAGGACTAGATATTAAAATAGAGATCAAGAAGGTTCCGGAAACCCCTTGGGATATGCCATATGATCGGACAAGGGGGATTTCAAGCCCAATCAAAGTCTAACTTGGTCACCAAGTTATCTTGTGTATATATATAAGGCCTAGGGTCATTGTATTCCATCTCTTGTACTCCTAAACTAAAACCTAAAATTATTTGTGTGTGTTTTAGTGCCAATCGATCGTCCAACCCCTTTAGGTAGTCGATCCATATTGTTTTTCCAAAACAAATATTTTTGTGTTCTTAAAACTAGCATTACTTTAATTTGATTTAGTACGTGTGTACAAGAACGTGGTACTAACATACTTTTGTTGGTATCTTGGATTGAATTACAAAATTGGTAAGGGGTAATTCATATAATCCTATAAACCCTAATTAGGGTTATCACTTGCTAGTTTAAAGGAAATGATTCTTGTTGGGCTAGAATCAAAAGGTATGCATACTTTTATGTTTTAGTTAATTAATTATTAATTATATGTTCTTTAGTGTGGAGTCCCAAACCTTGGATCAAGAACACTTAACTTGTAAACGTGTTAGTTGCCTTGGATGGTTCCAAAACAACAATGAGAAACTTTGTTGTAGATGCACACAAGTATGCGGAATCTACTTGAATGCACTTAGAAGATTAAAGTAAACACAATGTAACACCAACAGCTTCAATATTATTAAGAATAATGCGAGTATCTCCTAGTACTAGGGTTTACAACCTTGAAGCTCTTCTTAAGACGGCTAGAATATGAGATGTATGTTTAACCTAGCAAGGATATCCTTTTATACACTAAGGAGATCCCTTACAGAGATAACTATGCACTAAGTATATCATATCTTCTATTGGAATAGAAGATATGATGTTACAAACCATACACGCCATTCCTTTCTTAGAACAGTACAAACTTAATGCTATCAGTACTAATATTTCCACTATCAGTACTAACTAGTTAATACTTATCAAAAGACACTATCAGTACTAACTTTAATACTATAAGTATTAAATCCCAAAAGCGAATTTCCCAACAATCCTCCCCTAAACTTGTGATTGGGTTTCAGAATCACAAGTTTTCTTCAGTCTTTGAGGATTCTTCCAAACTCACTTTCTGCTAGGTCTTCCAGCCTGGTCAAATATCTTTATCAGCAACTCCTTAGCCATGTCTACTACATTACCCATCCTTAGCCTAGCTACCAGCATTTCAAGAAGAGTCCCTAATGCGAGTGGATAGGTTCTTTCAACCAGCATGTAGATATCTGTTCCATTGCATGTTGTGACCAAGTGCAGTCCACATGAATCAAGCAATGTCCAAGTCAGTTCTTCCTCTCCAGGTTGATACTTCCATTGTTCTCCAGCTGGATCAGGTTCAAATATATTTTGAAGCTCATAAAGTAACTCCAGATCCTTATCATTATCTGGATCTTTGTTCTTGAACCTGTTTTTGACTAACTCCTAAAGCTTGAGTAGATCCTCCCTGTCAATGAATGCAAATAAATCTACCAAGTATAGATAGGCACTTGTTCTTCCACCAGCCATGTGTATCCTCCAGTGCCTCTTTCCATCTTCAGTGTAGATATCCCAGTTGATGATTGGATACCTAGTGTTGATGGGCTCTGTGTACAGTGCTTCTTCAGGAGCTTCAATGATCATCATCTGATTTAGCTCTTCTTTAGTTAGTCCACCTTCATCTTCAGATACTTTCAATCTTTTGGGTGTAGTTGAGGGAGCTCCTTCTTCAGATGGCCTTTTATAACCCCAAACGGGTTGTGACCTTTTAACAAAATCATCATCTGACATTGGTTTGAAGTCCAGACATCTTCTTTGGGTTAAGTCAGCTAGTCTTTGAAGAGTTTCCCAAGATAATTGATTAAGCTGATTCAATGTTCTTCTGTCTTCGCCTTGATACTTGATGTACTTGCAGAGATACATCTTTTGTTGACTTTTGTTTGGAGGTCTTGAAGCCTTTTCAATTTCCCTTTGATGTCTGAACTGACTCTGTCTTCTGGCCAAGATTTCACTAAATAACTGAGTTGCTTCATTACCACTTGTACTCTTATCTTGTTGTAGCATCTTTTGTACTTCCCGAGTTGCTTCTACCTTGGCTCTCATGTCATCCCATGTTTTCCAGCTTCATCTAGTTTAGCCATCTTTTTCTTTTCTTTTTCTGCAGCTTCTTTCTGCAATTCTTCCTCTTCCCATTCTGCTGCAATTCTCCTTGCTGCTTCTTCATTCAATCTTTCAATCTCCTTCTTCTTCTTTGGAACTTCTACCAATATACCTTTGCCCTTGTCTTTGGGATCTATTTTTGGAGCTGAGGAAGTTGGGGATGGTGGAGCACTTCCTTCTCTGATAGTGACTCCTTTTTCTTTAGGCTTTGTTGCTGCTGATTTGGTTTTCTTTCTCAGATATAGAACATGAGGCTTCTTGTAAGTTGGAGAGATAGGGACTGATTTCTTCAGGCTCTGAAGTCCCAAGACTGCATGTTTCTCCCTATCTTCTTCATCACTTTCTTGGAGTGGAGTGGTAGTGATGATGATGGCCTCTGTTGATGTGGCTTGTTGTAGTTCAGCAGCTACTTGAAAAATTGGACTTAGTACTGATTGCAGAACACCAGGATTACTAACTATAGTACTATCCGTACTAACTACAACACTAACAGTACTAACTGGGATATTACTGATAGTGCATGTAGGAGTACTAATTACTTCTTCTGTATGTGTGGTGATCTGAACTTCTTCTTCTTCATCAAGGAAAGGGCTCTGAAAAGTTGAACCACCTTGCCACTGACCAAATTCTCTTCTACTATGAATGTCAGAACTCCTCCCCTGTTTGGAAGAATTCTCTGTTGAGGTGCTAGAGACTCTGAACTTGGCCTTCCTTATGAGTGATGTGGTAATTGGAGATGCTTCTGTAGTAGGCGTGGAAAGAAGCTGGACTTGATGTGCTAGCCTTTTCATCTTTAAGAGCATCCTGGTATGAACCTTTGTAGCAGCTTTCTTGTGTTCATTCAGAGCAATCTTCAGTATGTTAACCTTTCTGCAGAGAAACCTGTACAAAGCCGTTATGTCATTAAGTGTCAAACTGCCCTCACCACTTCCAGCTGTGTTACCTGCTGAGAGAGGTAGGTCATTGGGAATTTGAGATGCACTCCCAGGCTTAGCTTGAGCAGATACACCCCCCCTTTTTTTTAGCCTTTGCCTGGGTCCACCCTGTGAGGAGTGCTTACTAGGTGTTGGCATGGATTGGGTCTTAAGGATGTTACCACTATCCTCACCAGCTTCTAAGCCTGGTTGAGTAGTTGCAGCCCTCACCACTCTATCTCCTCCATCACCTGAGATAGGCTCATCTGCTTCAATTAGAGGAGGAGAATGGGTCTGAGCATTCCCACTCCCCTGTCTAGATCGCCTACTTGTAGATGAAAGTGGTTGATTGTGAAGTTGTTCAGGATCTGTGGGTATGTGTTGGGAGCCACATGTGCTTGATGCTCCTTCATCCTCTGCAATGAGCATGTTTGGAAATAATGGCACTACAACCCCACTGTATCCTACCACAGCCCTTAACATATTTGAAAACACTTTGGCTGTGAGTATTTTTTATGGATAAATATTTTTGTGAGGTTGCAAGTTTAGTCTCTGAAGATCCAAAAACATTTGTATAAACCTAGGATACATCAGAAACTTGTTTTTGCTAACTGCATTTTTAAGCATACCCTCAAAAATATAGTTTGAAAAATTGAACACCCTGCCTGTTGCAAGGCAGATCAAGGCTATGGCTATGCTTGTGGGAAAATCATCCCAGCCAGTCCTTTTGTGACTCAAGCAGTGTAAGAGGGTATGAATTAGAAACCTCCATTATGGGGAAAACTTACTTTTGTGAAAATTGATAGTATTGTCATGTCTATACCCCATCAATGTGAGTTGTTCAATTATGTCAGTGACTGGAAAAGTGCTAATACCTTCAGCATCTCTAAGATGAAGATGTTCTCTTAGAGAGGCTTCAGTAATAAAAATTTGAGTGCCATCCACTGTGCCAATTAGCTGTTGTACCCCTTCCTCAGTTGTTGAGGCAATGGCAGTTTGCCAAAACTTCCTGACAGGGGTACAAAAGATAGTAGGGTTTAAAAGTAAAGCAAACCTGATGCTGCTTCTATTGAGAAAAGCTACTATCTCTGTAAATTCATCATGGCCTTCTGGCAATTCCAAGCACGCCACCATGTTGTGCTTATCGACAAAAGTAAGAGGAGCCATGAATGATTATAATAAGGGTTGGTAAGGTGGGATTGAGTCACAAAAGCCTTTATTTAATTGTGGTGAAAGCAATTGGAAAGTTATGCAATATATAGAGAGTTGGAGAATTTTGGTTGAACCGCCTTATAAATATTTATGGTAATAAGTGAAGAGAAACCAATTAGGAAACCCTTTTATAAGGAAAAAGACGGTAACAACTCTACTTGCAAAAGTAATCATTGCATAACAGACTTTTTGAATAAGTACTAATGGCTAGTTCATCAATACTAACTATATCTGTACTAACTTATAACCATCAGTATTAACTTTTACCCATCAGTATTATCTTATATTTTGGAAATTATAATACTTAATCCCTAATTTTGAAGGGATTAAGTGTGGTGACAGACACTTAATCAAGGTTGGCCTCACATGGCCTCTGGTTTGGTGAAAACCAATGGTTTCAGTGCATAGCACTGCCTGTGATGGATAGTCCCATTAAAAGGGCCTTCCTAACAGGGTTTCTAGCTTGTGGCTGGTGTTGCCTCCAACACAAGTGTTGGATTCACGGTTGCTCGCTGTTTTCTAAGCCAGATGCCCTTAGGCTAGTCACACTATCTGTAAACAAATAGAATGGCAAAGAGGAGGTTAGTGCAGAATGATCTGACCAACTAAAACCATCAATTCATGTTCATGTTAAGTACAAAATGCCACATAATGCTTTGGCATCACACATTCCATTGTTACAGCAAGTTCCATCATGTGGTGGCTTCAGAATGAGCATAAGAAAGAAAACCACATGTGTTGCAACATTGAGTCACCAATCCATATCCATACTGCTTGTGTTATGCCTGAAAAGTTAGTCCAAAACCAAGAAAACACAATCCAAGACATTTTCTAGCCAATCCGTATTAACTTAACACAATCAGTATTAAATGTGTGAAAACGTAGAGGGGGGTGAATACGTTTCCGTTTCAAACTTAAAACTTTTGTATCAAATATAGTATAAACCATTGCACTTGCTAATCTCGACGCGAGGATGCATTTAACGCATTACGGCATGTAAGGCCAACCCCTTAATATCACATAAGATTCCGCAAGATTAATGGTTCATTAAAAATCAAGTTTCACCATTATTAGTCCGGTTGCTTTTTCTTGATCAAGCGTGTCATAATATGTAAAGTGTTAAATATAGTTTGTAACTATATGAAAGACCAAGTATGTGTCACAAACATAGACATCAACCACATAGAAAATAAACAGTGTAATGCAAGAATAAGAGTAAAGCGATAAGTAAAAGGATAGACAAACCAACACGAGGATTTATAGTGGTTCGGCTACAAGGACACCTTCCTTGCCCTA
The DNA here is from genome assembly GCA_019973895.1 of Chrysanthemum seticuspe. NCBI lineage: Eukaryota > Viridiplantae > Streptophyta > Magnoliopsida > Asterales > Asteraceae > Chrysanthemum > Chrysanthemum seticuspe. The sequence continues at coordinate 24,639,250 of BPTQ01000008.1, forward strand.
CTCCACTACCCGAGTCACCTACTCGAGAGTTCGTAATCACTACACCAACTCCTTATGGCGGAGAAGCCTTCACAACGTCGCTTACAGCTTTTTCCGGTACAAAGCTAAATACCGAGTTCTTTCACACCAAGGCGAACCACACCTATCACAATGTCGCCTACCCTTTATACGGTGCTAGGCTAACCACCGGGTTCTTTCACTCCAAGGTGAACCACACCTACACAACTTTGCCTACCCTTTATTAGGTACTAGGCTAAGCACCTAGTTCCATTACTATGGAGGAACTACTACCCATCACAACACAACACCTAATCTCAAGGAGATCCACTCCTTGTTACAACACCATCAAGGATATCACCATCCTTGGATCTAAACAAATACTATATGTATAACGATGCACCTCATCGATTATACGACCTAGGCATTCTTCACTAATGCCATTTGCATGATCCTTCAGCACCTTTCACTAATGCCTTCAACACAGATCTTCGGCACTCTTCACTAATGCCTTTGACACATCTATGACACCCGTTATGTTTTGTGGCCCAACATAACAAACCTTGTGTTTTATGGCACAAACACATAAACCATCTAGTCTAGTCATAGATACAAGAATATGATACTAGACAATATCCAAGACAATGTGTCTAATGGATATGAACTCCTAGACTAAACATCAAGAACCCAAAGCATGATGTAGTTAGTCTTCTATGAATGAAGATGACAAGTTTCCCAAGCTTGTTGTATAAGATCTTCATGTGCTTGTATCTTGTGATGGGTGATCACTTCAGTAGGTAAGGAAGCAAGATCTCTAAGATTGCTTTGGAGGATCACTTCGGGAGTATGCTTACAACAAATGAGAGTTAGAAGCATTATGATCATATGAGATGAGGGTGATTTACATGTTTCCTAATGATCTAAATATCCTAGATTTGGTGGAGAGAAACTATGTGTGAAGGTATGAAGAAATGGTAAGAAGTGGTTTGCTATTTATAGGCAAAAAGACCAAAACCATGTTCTGCCCCAAGGATCCCTCCTGGAGGGATCCGGCCCTTGTAATTCCAAGGGATACGTGGGTCATTGGAGGGATCCGTCCACGCTCCTCTTTACCCATAGTTTATGGGTTGAAACCATGGGCTATGGGTCATGGTTTTGAGTGCCCACCAAGGTACAATGTATCTAGACATTGGGTATGGGTCTTGGGTCATGGGTCATGGGTTTTACCCAACACATTTACTTATGTTTATGTATTTTATAAAGTGTTTAACTAAGCATGTTTAATGGTTTGTTAGGGGTTTGATCATAACGCAACATAACAAACATGTACGAACCTGTGTTGTAGCATACAAGGACTTGAGTCATCGAGAGGTGTTGAGAGTATGTTGAGACAAAATATAATTACAAGTAACTTATACATTTTACATTATGTATTACAAGTTACATGTTTGTCATCAACAAAACAAATGAGAATGTATAGATTAAATATCGTAATATTTGCACTAACAAACTGGATAACAATCAGTACTAACCACCAGTTTACAAAACTTTACAAAATAAAGAGAGATAAGACATATTATGGATGAAGCATCCCAATACTTGTGACCAAGTACTGAAACCTTCCCAAATCAAAAGCTTTGGTTAAAAGATCTGCAACATTAAACTCATTATCAATCTTATCAACCTGAATAAGTTTCTTTTCATTACAGTCTCTTATAAAATGATGTCTAATCTCTATATGCTTAGTTTTAGAATGAAAAACTGGATTTTTGATAATGCATATAGTACTGTTGTTATCAATATAAAGGACAGTGCCCATGAAATTATACCCATAATCAAGCATCTGATTCTGAATCCAGAGAACTTGACTACAGTAACTTGCAGCAGCTACATACTCAGCCTCAGTTGTAGAGGTTGCCACAATACTCTGCTTCTTACACTGCCATGAAATCAACCTATCACCAAGAAACTGACATCCACCTTTGGTTGACTTCCTATCAAGACTTGCCCCAGCATAATCACTGTCAGAGTAAGCTACCAGATCAAAGGGAGAGTCCTTAGGATACCAAAGGCCAAGTTGAGCATGGCCTTTCAGATATCTAAAGATTCTTTTAACTGCATGCAAGTGAGAAAGCTTTGGAGAGACTTGAAATCTTGCACATGCACATACTGCAAACATAATATCTGGTCTGGAGGCAGTCAAATACATCAATGATCCAATCATGGACCTGTAGAGATGTTGATCTACTTCTTCACCATCAGCATCTGAAAGTAATGGCTTATTATGCTCCATAGGAGTACTTGCAATCTTTGTGTTGTCATAGCCAAACTTCACCAAAATCTCCTTGACATATTTATCCTGGCTGATAAATATGCCATCTGTCTTCTGCTTGACCTGTAGCCCAAGAAAGAAGGTGAGTTCTCCCATAGAACTCATTTGAAACCTATCATGCATCAATTTTTCAAACTCTCTGCACAGATCCTGCTTGGTTGAGCCAAAAATAATGTCATCAACATATACCAGCACCAACAGGATATCATTCTTCACATTCTTGATGAATAGAGTCTGATCAATCTTCCCTCTTCTGAAGCCATTGCCCAAAAGATACTTGGCTAAAGTTTCATACCAAGCTCTTGGTGCCTGATGCAGACCATAGAGTGCCTTCTGAACCTTGTAAACTTTGTTTGGAAAGGTTGGATCTTCAAAGCCAGGAGGTTGACAGACATACGCCTCCTCCTCAATCTTCCCATAGAGGAAAGCACTCTTCACATCCATCTGGTATACTATGAAGTCTTTATATGATGCCTAGGCTAGGAAAAGTCTGATAGCCTCAATACTTGCCACTGGAGCAAAGACCTCTTCATAATCAATCCCTTCCTGCTGTGTATACCCCTGAGCTACCAGTCTAGCCTTGTTCCTTATTACTACTCCCCTTTCATCCTTCTTGTTTATGAAAACCCATTTAGTGCCAATTGCTCTCTTGCCATCAGGAAGATCTACCAGAACCCATACATTTTGAAGTTTAAACTGGAGAAGCTCTTCTTGCATTGCTTCTACCCATGATTCATCTTCAAGACCTTTGTAGACTTTCTTTGGTTCTGCTTGGGAAACGAAACAGGAAAAGAGACATGTCTGTGAGGCACCATGATTTCTTTCTTCATAGATGGCACTGAAGAATCCTGTCTCGCTATGCTAAAATTTGGATCTTGTAGTTCTTTCAACATTGACATCTCCAATGATATTTTCCAATGGATGATCCTGATTGATTCTTCTGTGTGGTGTAGCAGGAATAGCATAAGATGAAGCTATATTTGTAAAATCAATCTCATCAGCTTCACCATAGGGATCAGGAACCTCTGTATTGACTGATGGAATGGAATGAGGACCATCAGTACTAACTTCTGGCTCATCAGTACTAACATGTGGCTTATCAGTATTAACCACATTAGTACTGGATACTTGAGGTTCTACCACTGTGTCATCTATATTGGTTGTATCTCCTTCTGCATTAGAATCATTAGTCTTTGGAGGCTGATCATCAGCTTTGTTTGCCTCCCCTGAAGAAATGCTTCCACCTGAGTTGTCATTCCAAATAGGCAATAGAATGCAGTCATCTTCATCATCAGAATCTGCATTTGGACCTTGCTTTTCTCCTGCAATCATGTTAGAATCCACATAAATAGGCACATAGTTCATAGATTTTGTTAGCATATCAATATAAAAAATCCATGTTGGTCCTTGCCCCTCTACACTAGGTTTGTCCTCAAGAAACTCTATGTGCAGATTCTCCTCTATCCTTCTGGTTCTAGAATTATAAACCCTAAAGGCTTTACTATTCAATGAGTAGCCAACCAGATATCCACTATCAGATTTTCCATCAAACTTACCTAAGTGGTCAATGGTATTGAGAATAGAAACATGACACCCAAAAGGTTTAAGAAAGTCTAGGGTGGGCTTTCTACCTAAAAATAGCTCACAGAGAGTCTTGCCATGAGGCTTTACAATCAGTACCATGTTCTGAACATAACAAGCAGTATTAGCTGCCTCAGCCCAAAATGTTGTGGGTAACTTGGAATCTACTAACATAGTCCTAGCAGCCTCAATTAATTTCCTATTTCTCCTTTCAGCAACCCCATTTTGCTGAGGAGTTCTAGCTACACTATATTCTCTTTTAATACCCTTAAGTTGACAGAAATCATTCATCACCTGGTTTTTAAACTCTGTCCCATTATCACACCTAATGATTTTAACTTTCTTATCAGCTAGGTTCTCTACTGCAGCTATGTAAGACTTAAGGATTTCACTGGTCTCATCCTTAGTATTCATGAAGAAAACCCAAGTAAATCTGCTAAAATCATCAGTCACAACCAAACAATACTTCTTAAAATTCAGGCTGCTGACATTAGTGGGGCCAAATAAATCCATGTGCAGCATATGAAGTGGTTGGGTGATAGAGTTAAAAACCTTGGGCTTACAAGAGGCTCTATGCCTTTTCCCTTTGAGGCAAGCACTACAGGTCTATTTATTTTCAAATCTTTTTGAAGGTAAACCTCTTACAAGGTTATTTTTAGCTAAAAGATTTATTACCTTAAAGTTCACATGACCTAGCCTTCTATGTCATAACATAGACTCATCCAAAGAAGCTGTAGCAACTAAACATGTAAGATTGTCTTTGGGCACTATGTTTTTCATATTGACACTGTACATATTGCTTTTCCTAGGAAACTTAAGTAGAACCTGATCATTACTAGGCAACTTAAATTTAGGATATAAAACCATGCAATCAGTATCTGTGAATAGAACAAAATTCCTCTTGTCACGTGACATACTGAACAGGTTGTATTTGAGCTCTTTCACATACTTTACATCTTCAAAGTCCAAATTACCAGTCTTGATTGTACCTTTACCAGTAATTCTTCCACCAATTCCTCCTCCAAAAGAAACATATCCCCCATTCAAATCAGTGAAGTCAGAAAGATAGGATAGATTTCCAGTCATGTGCCTGGAACACCCACTGTCTGAATAGCCAAGATCATCATTATTGTTGGAATGTCCCTGCACATAAAATAAAAGAAATTAGTTCCTTTTAGGGACCCAAGCCATTACTGACTTGGATCTGCCTCGTGCATCAATGTAATCATATTTCTTGAGAGTAACTGATGCACTATTGGGTTGAGTGGTCTTTCTCACCCAACAAGTTGAGGGCTTAACAGTATTGCCCTTGTTTCCCTTTGTAGTATTTACTTTAGAGCCAGCGGGTTTCATTTTAGGCTTAAAAGTATTAACTTTTGGCCTATCAATATTAAGTATTGGCTCATAAGTATTAACCTTTTTCTTGTAAAACTTGATTTGTTCATCATAAGAATTAAAGGTTTGTGTTGATTTAAAGGACCTTGGTGAAGTAGATGATGATTTTGAAAAGTTTCTTTTGGGTCTTTCACCAAATACTCTGGGTTGTGGTCTAGCAGTATTAACTGGCCTTGCATTATTCAAAGATTTTATGCCAGTTTTAAGAAGAACTGCTCTTGGGGTCATGATGGGTTCGGATCTCATAGGGTGTCTGCAATGAGCCTGCAAATGAGAGAAACTACCACACACAAAGCAAGATTTATTATACATGACAAATTCATCTCCTAGTTGCTCAGATTTTAACTGGTTCCAGTTTCTCTTGTTACCTAGAGGACTAGATGACCTGTTTCTATACATCTCAGCATATTTAACTGGCTTATTAACAGGTTAGTCAAATGGTCTTACTGGTTTAGTGGCCTGAACTTGCTTTGGTACACTAGACTCTACACTAGCCTTTTTATTTTTAGTTATAGACACCTCAGGTAAGGAGGTGTCACTAGCACTTTCAAACACCTCATCAGTCTTTTCAGGAAAAGTACTTTTGATTGTAGGGCCTCTTACAAATGTGGGTTCCTGAAACTCTGCTAAGCCAGTGTGGGCAAGGTCTATACCATGAGGTGAAGGGATACCTCTGAATGGTGGTGGTGTTGTCTTATACCCCATACCTGATTTGGCTTTGCCAATTAATGCTTTTTCCAGATCTCTATCAACTCTCTCAGAGTTATAATGTTGTGTGTTTTTAAGTTGCTCAACACTCAACTCTATATTATCTTTAATTGTAGTGACTTTCTCTAGTTCTTCTTTTAACACATTTATGATGATGTCTTTAAAAGATATTTCCCTATTAAGCACAGTAGTTGTTTCAGTAAACTTTGACTCATTTTCTTTATAGTGCACAATTTGTTTTTCTAGAACTACTAAGCCTCTTTTATAATTTGCTAAGTTGTAACTGGTTTTAGCAAGTTCTTCAGACACATTCTCAAACATGGTTTTTAGATCTAAATATTTGTTTAGTGGAATACATGTATCTGAACAATTAAGTACCTCAGATACCAAAGCCATGTTGATTGGACTTTCTTCTTCATCAGCCATGAAGCTCCAATCATATCCAGCACCTTCAACAGCCACCATTGCTTTAGAACAAGAGTTGTCAGCATCACTGTTTCTCCCCTTGCTCTTAGGACTTATGCATTCTCTGGAAAAATGCCCAAGCTTGCCACAATTGTAGCATTCAACCTTTCCCTTATCAAACCCAGCAGTGTCTCCATCATTGATCTTAATCTGCCTTCCAGTTTTCTTCATGAACCTTCTTGCCCTCATACTAATCAGGGCTATGTTCCATTTGATGTCCATCTCTTCCATGTCATCTTCATGGATTTGTCTCAGATAATCATGAGTGATCTGGGATCCTTGACTCTGTTCAGCTATGAAAGCATAAATTGTACCTTCATTGATGCCTGCTGCAGTGGTTACAGAGCCATCAGTATTAACATTAGTACTAGGAGTACTAACATCAAAATTGTCCATATCATTGCTAGTGACAGGGTGAGCCACAAAGGCTATGTTTTGAAACCCAGAACTGGAAGATGCAGCTGCTTTTCTCTTCATGTCTTATTCAATCACCTTAAAGCTATTGAACAAATTGTCCAACTTCATGGTTTCAAAATCTGGCTTGTTCTTCCATACAATGACATGAGTGTCCCATTTTGGTGATGGAAGACTTCTAACAAACCTGAGGTTGACATATTCCTTGGAGAGCTCCACATCCAGTACTGCCAGTTGACTAACGAGTTTTTGAAGCCTATTATAAACTGAGTCAATGGACTCAGTTGCACCAGCAATGAAGTTTTCAAATTCTTGCTTCAAAAGAGTCTTCTAAGTTTTCTTGATGACAGAATCTCCACCAAATCTAGTTTCAATGGCTTTGAACAAACTCTGAGCATCTTTGTATTTGTTGAAGGTGAGTTGATGATCATCAGGTATTGCCATGAGTAAAAGACTTCTGACCTTGAGATCATTGCCTCTTAGAGCCATTTCTTCATTGGTGATAGGATCACCTTTTTCATTAACAACGGTCTTACCATTAACTTCTTCAGTGACAGTGGTTTTGTAAGAGTTTTCATAGAGCACAATGTTCCACAGCTTGAAATCAAGTACCAAGAAGTATTGCTGTATGAGCATTCTCCAGAGTTCATATTCATTTGGCTGCAACTTGGGAACTCTGTTAACAGCATTGGATTTGTCAAAATCCATTTCTTCAGATGTGTCACACAAGATCTTCTAAAAACAAAGCTTCAGGATACAAGCTCTGATACCACTTGTGGAGTCCCAAACCTTGGATCAAGAACACTTAGCTTGTAAACGTGTTAGTTGCCTTGGATGGTTCCAAAACAACAATGAGAAACTTTGTTGTAGATGCACACAAGTATGCGGAATCTACTTGAATGCACTTAGAAGATTAAAGTAAACACAATGTAACACCAACAGCTTCAATATTATTAATAATAATACGAGTACTCTCCTAGTACTAGGGTTTACAACCTTGAAGCTCTTCTTAAGACGGCTAGAATATGAGATGTATGTTTAACCTAGCAAGGATCTCCTTTTATACACTAAGGAGATCCCTTACAGAGATAACTATGCACTAAGTATATCATATCTTCTATTGGAATAGAAGATATGCTGTTACAAACCATACACGACATTTCTTTCTTAGAACAGTACAAACTTAATGCTATCAGTACTAATATTTCCACTATCAGTACTAACTAGTTAATATTTATCAAAAGACACTATCAGTACTAACTTTAATACTATAAGTATTAACTCCCAAAAGCGAATTTCCCAACATTTACGCTTTCGCATGTATCTTTGATGTTTATTGCTTATATTTATGAAGTGTCATGTTATATAATTCCAACAGATAGAACCTTGCAGCCTTGTTTGTTCTTGGCCACCAAATAGAGTACCTTGCAACCTTGTTTGTGTTTGGCCACCAAAGATAGAACCTTGAAGCTTTGTTTGTGCTTGGCCACCAAATATAGTACCTTGCAGCCTTGTTTGTGCTTGGCCACCAAAGAGAGTACCTTGCAGCCTTGTTTGGGATAACATTGAGAGGACCAAATAAGAGAATAATGGATTCTTCTACATTGCAGCCTTGTTTGGGATTACATTGAGAGGACTAAATGAGTATTGGATCACTTAATTCTACATTGGTATACCTTCAAAAGCTTTTTGTTAGATAGTGATATATCTTAACATTGTCATCAATAAAACTAACCTACCTGCAGAAGTCATACCCATTAGCTCTAATTCAAGCAGTTCTGATTCAAACAGTAATTGTACTAGAATCTCACCCCAATTGCTTGGTATTATCCATAATCTGATTCTACTACAAGCTCTGAGTATCTAATTGAATATTCTTCAAGCTCTGATGTGATAGAAGTTGTTCCTCTTCAAGTTATTGAACCTCTTGAGCCTCCCCCAGCTTAGAATCTTATCATAGCTCTGCCAATTCAGAAGCCTATCCACAAACTCAAATTTGATCAGGATATAGTGGTAGGCCTGGTGACATACAAAACTTGGACTGCTATTTGTGAAAAGACTTTTGGGACTAAAAAACCAAAAGGTTTAGGAGCACCTGGATGCAGCCAAGGCAAAAGCAAAAGGAAGATGGTGTAGGATCTCCAAATTAAGCTTTTGTAGTAGGTTGTCATGCTATTTGGAAGTCTATAATGATGGTTGTATAAACTTCTTAACTTCTTATGACTGTAAATAATGATGCTAGTATAATAGAAAATCTTTAGGAATGATGAAACATTTTATAGTAATGTATTTGACTTATGGTAGCAGTTTCAATTGTGTTACTGTCTTTTGAAAATTTGTGTTATTGATTTGTGTTTAGGTTATGGATTTATGCAGATTATGGGTTCATGATTTCTGCAAATCACGGCCTCATGATTTACATGTTGGTATTTTACATGTTTTCTGCAAATTTGAAGTTTACGTGTTTTCTACAAACTTGAGACACTCAAAATATCCAAATACCACAAACTGAAACTGCAAATTTGTGTTTGTTGACTTCCTTGAGTCAAACATATTTTGTAATTCACAAGCAACCATAAATCAGAAACAATTAATTAACAACCAAAATTTTTCAGTGATATTTAGAGGTTACAACCACATTATTCATCTAATTAACCAAACAAAATACTAAAAACATAGAAAGACCATCATCAGAAACTACCTGACTCTATTTCACTCCAACTTGTTAGAACCACAACCATGTTCCTTGTTTTCCTTCTTTTTCTTGATTTGTTGAAACAAAAAAGTTCAAGATTTTTAATCCTGTTTTCCAAAGCATCAACAGCTCCTAACCCAATATCATCATCCTCTTCCTGTTGCTCCCCATCTTGCTCCTCCCCCTCATCATTTTGCTGCTTTTGATGCTCCTCCTCATCTTGCTCCTTGATAAGAATTTAAAACATACGTTTTTAGGGGGTCATCTAAGCCCTAAATCGATACATTTTATATCCGTTACTACTTAAAATCGTTCCTTTTCACATTTTAGGTCTTTTGGAAGCAAAATGATGGAATCAAGCATATTTGGATGAAAAGAAGTGAAAACATGAAGAAAACGACTAAGTCAAGAATCCAAGGTTGTTTTATGCACCTGATGACGTCCCAACTCATAGGGCGACGTCGTCGCTCACAAGGTTTTCTAAAAAGTCTCAAGCGACGGCACATATCACTTTTTGGTTTTACAACATGACGGCGTCACGCCTTATTTCTGAAGGGCGTCTCCCTTTATTTTACACTAGACGACCAAGACCCATTCCAAGACAACGTCCTTTATGAAGCCCGACAGCGTCACACTTCCTCAACTGATGTTGTCCCAACGATGACTTGGCCCAAACGAAACCCTAATGACGGCGCCCAGAAGGCGTCACCATCAAAAGGCGACGCCTTCGCAGTTGTATATCTATATATAGACTTCGAATTTTCTGTATTTTAAGTGTAATATTTTAGAGAGAAAACCCTAGTTCGTTCATAGTCCGACTTGGGCAGTATTTTAGGGTTCCAAACCCTTCTTTACACTCAAAGATAAGTTTGTTAATCCATTATATCACCATGTTTATCCTATGTTTAATTGTTTGTATGTGTGTATGCTTATCTATCATGAGTAACTAAATTATTTTTAATGTGTGCTTAGATCTATAAAACCTAGTTGTTGGTTATTGTTAGGTTGTCTCTTGTTTTAATTGGTAGACGCTAAAGTAAGGAAAACTGGATTCTTCTTTAATTGTTGCAAGCTTGAACGTCCTAAATAGCACAAAGCTTGAGAGTGAACTTGAGCAATCGTTGTGTTTATTGCGTGAGTTATAGCTTTAGGATAATAGATTATTCGGGGGATATACTACGGTACTTGGCGATCCCGGATAGTATAGAGGAGATTTACGATTCATAGAACTAGGGAATTAGGCACCCCCTGTGACCAACACGAAATAAAACGCACCAAATAGAATGAGGATGTGACAATTCAACCGACCAATAAAAGATAACTGGAGAGTAAGAACATCTAAGTAAACACGCTTTTAATTATCATAAGAACACACCAATCAATCCATAGCTTATTTTCCTTTCCATTAATTTTTAGTCTAAATTAATAGTAGTAAAATTGGTAGAAGTACCACCCCCCCACTCCTAAACCCTGAGATTTTACTTGTTTTCTAAAAAATATAAAAAAGATAAAAAAAAATCACCCGCAACCTTACCCTCTCGTCATACATCTCTACTAGCATCTCTATTCCCCTAGAGAACGATCAACCCCCTGGGCTTACCCATACTACACTGCAATGATTAGGTACACTGCCTAGTGGGTTGTAAAGCTTGCTCATTGAAAAGGAAGTCTTTCGACCCCGAACTCACGCATCAAGTTTTTGGTGCCGCTATTGGGGAATAGAATAGCTAGTTAGTTTTCTATCTCGATTAGGTCTACTCGCTTGATTCCTATCAAGTGAGATTTTTTCTTTTTTCTTAGCTTTCTTTTAGTCTATCCCCTTCTTTGTGTTTTTGTTCGTAGCCTTGTCACTTTCTGTCATGGTAGGTGATAATCCACCCAACAACAATCCACCACCACATTATCCGTTACCACCACCAAATTCACCACCACACATCCCATCCACACCAAGCCAACCACTTAACTGACATTCTTTTAACCTACTTCGCAATCAAATCACTAGTGAAATCGATGAGCTTAAAAAGTTACATAGGTTACTTGAGAATACAATTGACAATGCACTTAAAAAGGCGGCTAGCGCATCGGGTATTGATTCAATGGTTAGCGATGATTCGGATGATGAATTAGGAGAAGGTGACATTGAGGTCACTGAGATAATAGAAGAAAGTAAGGATGAGGAAACTAATGCTTATTTAAACCTTTATCCCACTAAGGAAGAAATCGCATACCACAATTACATAAATGACAACCCTCGACCACCCATTATTAGAATCAGTCCTAAAGTTAGGAGAGGTAGTCCTTGGAACATTAATATCCCATGTATGATTGGATATAGGTATGTCGAGCATGCTTACATAGATGTAGATTCTCCTATCAACGTTATGTCCTTAGTTGTTTACAACAACATAATGAATGCACAGCTTAAGACTAGAAGAGATCCTAAGTGATACATTGAAAAATTCGAGTAGCTAAAGTGATCACTAAACTAACGCTTCATCCAATTTTCTTACAGTCAATTCACCAACCGAACCACACCTACCCTACACACCACCACTTAAACCACCACCATTGCCTATTACACCACCACCTAACAACAACCCACCTAATAGTGGATGGTACTGTCTTTCACTGTTCCGATGCTTGTTTTTGTGTTTCTTCCCCTATCTGATTTTCTTTCGATTCTTTTTTCTTTTTTAGAGTGAACTATCCTTAGTTCGCTCATCTGGATTAGCTCTATCTTTTGATTGATCGATAAGATAAGGGGTTATCGCCGTGGTTTTTGAACTACGCACTCAAGCCCCAGCTTTCTGAAGGAAAAGTTACTCGTTCGAAATGTTGGGTGATCCGTCACATGGATTAGTAACGTCACATCATACCCATTCGGGTCCCCCAACTAGCAAGAGATCCCCTTATCTCTACGATCATCTCTACATACTGCTCTCCCATTCCAACGCCCACTAAAAAAAAATAGAAAAAATATAAAAAATCTTTTGTTCATTTTAGAGTCCCAAATCCTCACCCCCCCACCATGAAGATGGTTAAAATGATGATAATTAAATCTGATTTTTAATTACCTTTCCTTTTATTCGATACCTAACTAACCACACAAGAATACTATTAATTTTCGCACAAATGAATCTACAAGAATGAGAGGTCAATAGAAAATAACCAGCCAACTTAACAGTGTAGGAGTAAGATAAACCACGCAAAATAAAGCACAACCAGTGTCCCC